>PKRV01001177.1:1667893-1779854 GCA_003709505.1 Hyphantria cunea
ATATATATATATAATTAGGTTTTAAGAAATTCTTGTTTCGTACTATACTTGGAACCTCATTGGTCGGGTGCGGTCAAATTCTTTATCAATGAGTCACTACCGCGTCCCTGATTTCCTAACGTAATGGAATATTGTCACTTCTGAAACTTTTAGTTGAACTGAAGCACAAATTATATCTATTATTTATGTATACAATATACAATAGGTATAATAGCGTTAGATCTCTCCACGATTTTTTGGAATAATTGACTGTTTTCTAACATTAACATCGTAAGATCATCAACTTCATCACGTCAACAGCCTATAATATAACCCACAGCTAGATATAGGCCTCTTCTTAATGAGTTTCTAGCCTATTATGCACAATACCACACGTTAGATTGGGGTTATGATACCCTGTATTCTTAATCCATCAATATACTGGTTTTTTTTTTAAATATTAACCTTTGATTTACATGAATATTATTAGGCTGTTATCAGCATACCTGTTGTCTGGTGGCTCAAAAGGTTCTAACTTGAAGTCCTGATCAACTGCGATCTCATGAGCTAAAGCCATATTCTGCATACCATGGGCCGCTTTCATGATGTCCTCCAAAGTCACAAATTTAGGAGGTGATGCACCTGTGATAGTTGATCCTCGAACCCTGAACTGTATTGGTTCACTCGCATAGTAACTGTGGAAACAGAAGCAAGAATTACAACAGGTATATATTATACAGTACAATATAGGTATTTATTATATATCTAAAAAACTTCTGCAGTAGGAATGTACATCCTGTATGACATGGGGGACTTTCATTACAGGCACAGAAGATAAACGTAAAATTACGGAGTTCGCGCGGTCGTGTTTCGTTGCTTAGTGCGAGACCAGAGGCCCAATGACGTAGAAGCATCACTAGGCTACCATGGTGTGGGTCACCATGCTGCATTGTTGCATTATCTGCATTCCCAATGAGTATGGTGAACACCACTCTTGGATTCGGCTTAATGCTTTCTATCAGGTAGTCATTTTGGTAGGGCCATACATAAAAAAGGACACAAGAACAAAACACCTAGACTCAGAACAACAATTTGTGGATCACACAAAGTGTTGTCCCAAGTTGGATTTGAACCAAGAATTCTTGGGCCAAACATGCAATTAATTCAATTACTTTGTGCAGTTTATATGAGTGTCTGTATTATATCAATCGCCCTGGGTGGGCATCAAACTCGCTACCTCTGTCTTAGCGATCAGGATTGCGAACTACTAGGGCAACAAGCTGGTTCATTGGTTAGTTAACATGATAAGTATATATTTATACATAATTAGTATTTAATGATATCATTGCTATTACGATGTCTAAGAAAAAAAATATTGGGAAAAAATATAGTTTGTAAACACATAAAGACACTTGCAACGAGTCAAACTAAAAAGATCTAAAGATATAAAGTGTCTGTGTATAAGTTAAATAAGAAATATGTATAGTGGAAAATGAATAATTATTTTCAAAGTTAATTTAAAAGGAAAATCATAAAATGTTTTGGGTGGTAAACATCAATTGTTGTAAATATTTTATTGATATCTATTTTTAACAATAAAGTTATTAAAGTTTGAAATATTTTGAATAGGTCCCCATGCTCTTTTGTTATAAAATGATAATTCATTTATAAATAAAAAAAAGTTATTTAAAAAGTATAAAATTATTTTATAAAATATTACAAAGTGTGATCTTTGGTTTTTAAACTATTTAGTTTTTAACTAATTTTGTTTTTGTGTAAATATTTGTATGTGTCTAAAAGTGATTATAATGGAGGTTTACAATTTTACAAACATGTTAAAAGGGATACTGAAAAAACCATTCATAAAATGATGATACTGCTGATAAGTAATAAGAAGAAGATACAATTATCTTTAAAATACCTCAATATATTTAAAGCATAGTAATAATTAATGACTTAATACCTGGATGACCTAGCTTTCCTAGGTATTTTTTTGGTAAATTTTCTAACAATGAATCTAGCTAGATCATTATCGCCCAAATCACCCTGCCTCAGGAGGTTTTGTCTTACTATATCACACTGGAAAGACAGGTTAGTATATGGAGTGTTTTAAGATTTGTTCCTTTTTGCAGTTATATTGTCTTTCTAGTATGCTACTTGATGACTAGATAATTGATGAATAGAGGTGACACTCAATATTTTAAATATGTTACTACATGGACAATACTTCTACATAGTTTGTATTTAGTCAAACAATGAGTGCCTTTGGCTAATCAATTATCATTGAGGTAGGTATATAAAACTTGAATATGATAAATTTAGATCAAAATACATGATATGAGTTAGCTAGACAAGAAAATCATGTTCTCATTATTTAATCTTATGATTGAATTCTAATAAGAACTAATGAAGAATTTCACTGGACTATTGCTGTGGTGGCAAATAATCCTAAATATTGAGACCAGGGGTCATGTTTTAGGGGTAAATTTAGTGGGTTTCGTCATTGTCCAATATTTTTCAACATATAAATATCTACAAAATATAACTATGCTTATCAGAAATATAGGCTTTCCTTTATTTGGAATCAGACAGCCGTGCGTTTAATGCGTCGCAAAAAAATTACATTTGATTCGTTTTAATTTTAATACAAAAATACTGTCTCATTCTTAAATGACAACACAATTAATTCCAATAAGAACACAATAAGAAGTTAACAGATTACAACAAAGGGTGCTTTGTCCATTGGTAACACACACAAACCTTGATCCAGTAGGCATAGGTTGAGAAGGGGTCCTAGTACTGCCATTTCCTTTGTCCGATCCTTGCGACCCTGAATCACTAGGTACCTCGCGTTCACTCATGATTAAAACTTAACACAAACTGACTCAGATAAAAGCAGGTAATCTCTTCACCCCATATAAGGCAGACGTTAAAGGCACAACATGAAAACAGTCAAATCATCGGGCGGAATCGGCAAGTTCACAACAATACATAACCTAATTTTTAATACTTAATATACTACGGTAAATAATTTGAGACTCAAAAAGTAGGCCCAATCGTTGCGTGTTATTTATATTGAATATAGTTTACTTATTTTTAACACTGTTGCGATGTTTACATTTATTTTAAACGAAATCTCACAGATGTTTCCATTCACTTGTCAATTTTGTCGGATGTCAAAATAATGAGTGTTCATCAGTGTTCACATATTCACGATGACGTTTTTAACACACGGCAAAGACAAAAACGTATGATCTGCTCTTATTATATTTTGCTGTTTAATAGCTGTAAATTTAATGTAAATATATAGCCACGCATACACTTATATTTTGCACAAATATCAACAAAATATATTGTGATATTGGATTTATTTATAATTTTTTCGTTAGAACTCAACATCTGGAGAGTTACGGATGTAAGTTAAAAATGTATTAGTAATAGTAATAATTTTAAAGACTGTGATGTGTACTTTTGGGCGATTGTGCAAAATTTAACACCAGATATTATTACTCTACGTGTCCGTTAGACAGTAATTGACAAATGGGCAACATCTGGTGTTTAATTTACAACGTATGTTATTGGCGTTGAGCTTTGATTTTGACGAAAATATTGTAGGCAGTTCTTTAGGAATTTAAAAGGCGGAAAGGTGGTGCAGATATCCATTTCTTCTAGTGAAGAGTAAGTCAATAGAGCCTATAGTTTATGTGTTGGATTAAACCTTTTGACCACCAGACTAATGCCTGCTGTGTAAAAGGAAGTAATTGAATGAAAAAGACTTTATCAACAAACTACATGACATTTTTAGGAGACACTGAGACAGAGAAGGGATCTCAGTGAGTTCTGTATAACAAGAAGAATGTGAAGTAATAGACGTAGACGTAAGAAACAAAAGAATATGTGGGTAGTTCGTGTTTATCATATTAAATCATCATCAAAATCATAATCAGATAATGGTGCTCCATGCCCAGTGGGTAGGTAACGGAGCACCGTGACCAACTGCTTTATGCAGTCTGCTTATCGATGCCAATTGAAATAAGCATGGAGCTAATGGAGCAAAGGTAGAAAATAAAAAGATTTTCTTACTTAAATTTTTATATTTTTTAATTGGCTGGGCCCCGTGGTTTTACCCGCATTTTGTTTGCTTTTGACTCGGATATTGTTCATTATTTTACTGGTTTTAAATTTGATTTTACATAACCCTGTTTTTTTCTAAAATAAAAGTAGGCTTAGTTATTACTTATATAAATCAGTCTATCCATTCCGGAGATTAGCTGGAGCAAACAGACAGACAGACAAAATTAAGAAAAATATGCTTCGGCATGAATGGGTACGTTCGACCGAGTGATGGCCAGAGTCGCTGCGCTGTGTTTCACCTATTGAGTGAGGATACCGGATGCTCATACCCCAAGCACTCTCCCCATATCCCACCATCTCCCACTTATCCCCGAAAAGCCGGCAACGCACTTGTGACGCCTCTGGCGTTGCGGGTGTCCATGGGCAGCGGTAATTGCTTACCCGTAAGCCTCCTATTCTGTAAAAAACAAATATTTTGTGCTTGTATCGGCAGTCCACAAACACCGTACCGCCTTTTTAAATGTTTTAATAGTTTTGTGACACAGTCTTGTTTAGGGAGCTTTCACAAACAACTTTCTATACTGCAATAATGTATTTACTTTTTCTCTCATAAAGAAGAAAATAGAAGCATATTATATTTCATATTAAAAAGAAGCCAGTTAGCCCGATTCTAGTGTTGCTATTCATGAATTCACCGTTCCCATAAAATGTACAGAAAATTACGAGTAACATTAGCTGCGAGGTATATATCGAAATACTGGACTGATTGATGTCACTACCATAATTATTTTGCTGATTCTTCGTCAGTAAAATTCTAGAATGATCACTTAATACTATCTATCATACCATCAACATAACAATCTCTTGGATATATAACCACTGTCTAGTAATCCGAGCGCGAATGGCTCCGGGAAACCACTTTTAAATGCATATAGAATAAAAGCAACAAGCTAAAATTTATCACACTAACCTAATGTATATGAATAGAAAGAAAACGATTTTTTTATAAATTCTTTACAATTATTTTACTATTTTTTTTGGAAAATTTATAACTAGGCAACATCAACAGAGTGTGCGTTAGCAAGGAGGCAATTTAACTTGTTCAGACAGTACTAGCAACTAATTTACCTAGGCAAACGTAGTGCCGTCGGCGAGGAGGATTGCTTTTTCTCAACTATTTCATTTAAAACTTGAGAAAATTTCCCTTCATTCCTTTGCTTTAACTTCAAACGTTATAATAGAATTGATTTAAGTTAATCTTGGAATTAAAAACTAGTAGATACGTTGACTGCACTTCTTCGCCTGTCACTTCAACGATTAGCGATATGTCAAAACTTGTTAGAACTTGTGCACGAATTTCTTAATTATTAAAAAACTATGCGTCTAAGTTACGGTAACAAAATACCCAAAGAGGATTTCACATTGCATAAAAGAATTCAATCCACATAAAAATTGTAGACAATTCGTTTATTTTGTCAATTAAAAAGGCAATATCGAGCTAACTGCTTAAAATGACAGCTAATTCGGAAATGTAAGCGAACAAATCGTCAGTTTTATAATGAAAAAAAAAACACAAAAACAAGAACAATATAAAAAAATGGATGTAGTTAAATGATGTACAATAATTTTTATATTCTCTCTGGTCTTTGAGAACTGGTTTAAGGGTTTTGTTGTTTTAACTTGTGATTGTTTAATATTTTGGTACTGTTTTGCAAAGCGTAGTTTGTGGAAATAAAATAATATGTGTATCTCCTAATCAGCAATGACATACAAAATCATTATAGCGAAATGGTATAATTTTTGGTTAAATTCTGAACATTGCATTAAAATATTTGGATTTATCTTATTAGTACCTACTCATTATATTTTGCGCAAATCAAACGATCGATCGACTTTAATGTGTTATCAGTACGATGTTGATTAATTTGAGCAGTCAGAATATAGCTAAAATGCATTAATGAATTAAGCGGAAAAGTGGCTATATCTTTTAATATAAATTCTGCATCGTAATATGATTGAATTGATGTTGACTAAATACACATTACTTTCAAGTAACAAGTGTGTTGCGGGCCTCTTACAAATGAGAACGACTTTTGTCTAAAAAATAGAAATTTAGAAAAGGTTTCAATTTATAAATTTTTAGTAATAATCTTCATGTTTTATTATTCCTGTTTGCAGTTTGTAATGATCCTGCTTTAAATTACTGAAACAAACGAGGCAGTTTTAATAAATATTTACAGACTGTGCAAATAATTAATATGTAAACTTATAAAAATTAAATAAAGTTACTCTTTATTTTGTATAGTCTCCATAGGATTGCGGTAGTAAACAAAAAAACATTCATTGAAATAAAAAATATATTGATTTATATTAGTAAGTATGGTAAAGTTACCAAAAGACGTCTTTATCTCACTGTAAATTATCATAAACGTATGATATCACCATATCTTAGAGGGTTTGCCATGCTCCGAAGTTGAATTTATTAGCACTTAGGGGTGCAAGAGATTAGAAATGCAGATTGTCTGAAGCAAAAACGATACTTACCCACCAAAGTAGCGTTTAGCATTGTAATGAAGTATTTTGGATATACGTTGGGAATGACTAATGTAGGCATGGTATATGATGATTCTACTGTCCTATTTGAACCGATAACTTGTATACACATACTAGAAAAGAGGAGCAGGTTAGCCTTATGGTTAGTGATGTCAACTACGTAAATACTAAGCCGGATTTGGCTATGGCTTTGATTTCCACAAAGCACAACAGTGGTGACCACGATTATTTATTTTGTATTTGGGTGTAATTTATGAATCAATACATAGAATAAAATCGTAATTGGTGTCTGTGTATCGAAGATATATGAGATATATGAGATAAACCATTATAGTGGGGCTTTATGAACGCGGTTTGTCTGTATGTCCGTTTGTCTATAAGTTTGTTCAAGTTCTCAGAAACGGCTTAACCGATCCGAATGTGATTTTCCCTAATGCGTTGTGGTGTTATTTCAATCGGATCCTAAATAAAAAAGTATATAATTTTGAAGAATCACTGCGATAACATTTACGCGGACGGAGCCGCAGGCAAAAGCTTTTCTATAATATTTTAATATAGATTTTTTTTTGTACGTGTGTTTAACCACTAACTCCTCCGATAAATCTGTACGGATTTAGATAAAATTTTGGGTCTATATTTCAATGGATAGCTGGATGGTTTCAAAACACAATTGGTATATCACCAAATTGGGCAGTACGAAGTTCGCCGTGTCATGTAGTATAGATATGTGTATTATATAATTATAAGTATGTTTATCAGCAAACTGGTTATCATAGCACAGGTTCCAGCTAGTATGGAATCAGAGGGCCTTATGAGATGTCTGGTATTGTTATGAAAACAACAAGAAAGAGTTTCCAGCTGTAGTTTCATTAGTTTTTCAATTCGTGCAAATTCGTTGAATTTACTTTGTTGATAAACAAGTACAAAAAACTTGTTCTGTTTCGAGTTCTTATACAGAAAACTCTCGGGTCGTCTAGTCTAAATTGTGTTCAAGGGAATTAAGTTTCATACCAAACTAGTACAGTCTAGGATGAGTTTAGTTTTAAAGTTAAATATTATAATTCGAAACTCATATTTATAAGAAGCTAGTTTTAATAACACGGAGTTACGTTACTAAATCAAATGGCACAAGGGAAATAGAATCATTTAAATATCGAAACCGCAAAGTGGTGTCATTCAAGAGGTACTACATACATAGACTGACTTAAAGAAAAAAAATAACATTATGCAAATGATAACCGAGCTAACTGATTTGGTTATGGTTTTAATTAAAAGTTTTAAAAAACGAATTGTTCTGAATCTACTACACGCATAAATAGCCCATACTATACGGATAACCCCTAAGGAATATCACGGCCTCACAGAAAACCGGCGTAAAACCGCTTGCGCTGTGTTTCACCGGGTGAGTGAGGATGCCAGAGGCCTCATTACCCCAACCCCTCCTCCTCCTCAACCTCACTATTCCTCCTAAGTCTGGCAACGCTCTTGTGGCGCCTTTGGTGTTGCGGATGTCCACGGGCGGTGGTAATCGCTTACCATCAGGAGACACGTCGGCTCGTTTGCCTCCTATTCCATAAAAAAAGGAACAATGACTTGTGTTTCATACGTATTTTTTTACACTAGCTTGTCCGTTGTGTACACAACAAAGTTAACTACACCAGTCCTAAATTCCAAATACACGTCAAAAATAAAACCACGTCTTATTTCAGCCGAAGTTTCGTGATAAAAAACTAAGAAAGCAGTTGGAAAACGTTCAAGAAACAATTTCGAAGAGTTGATCATTAAAAATGTGGCGGTGTAGTGCTAACAACTTAGTATTGGCGGGCTTATCTGAAGCTGCAACTTTGACTTACAGACTTACTTACTTATTTATAGATTTTGTTGAGGATTTAACAAAGAAGATTCAGTGGGCCTTTTATATCTATAAAAAAGGAATAAATATATCCTATGTATAATAATTAAAGTAGGTGACATTGCGAATCCAGTAGGTTCTTTTGAAGTAAGAAATGTAAATGATTTAAAATGCAAGAGGTTTTCCATGCGAAAACACTTTTAACGCTTAAAAAAAGCCGATGACATTAGAATAAATCTTACATTATAGCATTGACAATCGTAGACCCAGAGTTAAAGACCAAGAAGCGGAAGGTAGCTTAACATCAGCTTTCTTGAAGGTGGTGGCCCTCGGTTCATATTTATGCTACAGACAAACATCAAACAAAAACCAATTAACAAGTTTTATGTTGGATATTATGTGTTATGTATCACAATCGTACGTAAATATGTAAATGTGAACGTGCATAGTGCATGGTACTGTACATACGCCTGCATCTAAGGCATGGGTGTGATGTGTATAGTATTGTGGACAAGCATTTTGCATATAGAGGCTCAACTGAGTCCATAGACAAACTGTTTAAAACAGTTTTGTGGACCTATGTTTTTAGATTAAGATTTAAATATTGTGAATAATAAATTTTAAAAACAAAAGCAAATCGAGTTCCGTGTCTCAAATAAAAACAGTGATATAATGTTTTTTATTAACACTCAATTACAAGACATAGGCTTCTCTTTAGACGGGATTTTTAAGCTTACTATATAGGCCGGACGGGCTGTTGTAGGGTGTGTTTCAATTTCTTTCTTTTCTGTGCAGTGATAACATGTTATGTTGATAATATACTTTAACCTCGTTGGTCTCGCGTTCGAATCCCAGGTCAAGCCAAAAAGTGTTACTGAGTTTTTCTGTTTGTAAAAACTCATTTTATTAAAACAGCTCAGAGTTTGGATGTTCAGGTATTATTTATTTATTTATTTTATTTTATTTAAATCTTTATGCACAAAATTGGCAAAGGCGGACTTAATGCCGTAAGCATTTTCTGCCAGTCGACCTTAGGGCGATGCAGAGTTAGCCATGGTAGATGCACAGAAGTAACTGTAATTTAAAAAGGGAATAAATATACAATAAGTAACACTAATGTAATAAATAAGCGTTAAAATACACATTTTTACAATTATACATATATAAATATACATAATATAAAATTTAGAATGGGAGAATATAAAATTAAAGTGAATCTGACAGTGTGTTTAGAAAATGTTGCCGCAAAAGATATTTGAAAATTTGCCGTGTTCTTGCCATTTTAATCCCGAGAGGGAGCACGTTCCAAAGCAGAATAGACTGTATAAGGAAAGTGGAGTGTACAAAGTCAGAGCTGTGAGTGGGACAGTGAAGAAGTAGATTGTTTGAAGACCTGAGGTTCTTAGCATGTTTTGCACCTTAATACTGTAGTTGTGTGGTTAAGTAGGCAGGGGAATTTGGAGAAAACAGTAAAGAGTATAGAGTAGTCAATGCACGTATCAACCTCCGTGCCTCGGAGAGTACGTAAACCGTTGGTATTGCAGCTCATCTCTCCCTGGCCGTGTCAGGTAACCGTCCCATTGGATTGTGAAAGTGAGGAAACTGAGAGTGCACTTGTGGTTCTGCACTACATCTCTAGCAAAGTTGGTTAACCTCAGTTAAGACTGGCCATCGGCGTCGTGGCCATAATTTTCTAGGAGAACATCATCATCATACGGCCATACGGATCGGTGTTGGGTTTTGTTTCATCTGGAAGGGGTCAGGATGGCGTAAGAAAGCCGTTCCCGGATCTCTCCCGTATCAGAGTGGCACCGTACTGGTGGTGGTTTAGTGGGTAGTCTGGCGAGTCAGTCAGGAGTCCCACAAGAAGCGAACCCCCTGTGCCCGCGGGGGGCGGGGGGGAGCGAAGTGCGTAAACGCATTCCACCACATATAAAAAAAGGGTTTTGTTTCATGGTTTGATTTTTTTTGTAGTGATAAAGTATAACATGTTACGTTGATGATATAATTTTCCAAAATTAACCAATTCCTCCATAGGAATGCTTCAGAGATAGTTCTATATGCAAAATAAAAGATAAAACAAGTACTCTGAACTAATATTTCACGTTTCTCAATTCTTTCAAAAATGTTAAACGCGGTTGGATGTTTACCTTAGAAAGTGGTTGTAAGTTCCATCAGAAAATTAACTTCCTTTTGCCGGGTTCAAACAAGCTCTGTAAACTTTCCAAATTAGTAGTGGTCTCAACGTTTTCAGTTTTACCTGAACCGGTCATTTAGTACTCTTATTTATGTTAGAGTAAGGTGACGTTACAGTACTCTTACGTGAAAAGAAGAATCTAGGCGCTTACCGTGCTTAATATACCATCATGGTCAGGCGATTTAAATCTGGTCACAGACCTCTTTGATCTAACTCTGACTGATTTTCAAATGTTTTATGAAAAGTAAAAATACGACATATCGTTTAGGCTCTAGGGCGTGCCAAAGATATATATAAGCCTTTATTCAGACATTATTTACAATTTTTTTTACTATGCTTATAGGAGAAGAGTATTGTAAAATGTTGTAAAAAAAAATATACATACATACACCAAAAAAAACATAACCCTCTTTTTTTCGCACTTGGGAAATAACCAATAAAATTATTATTTATAGCATATTTTAATGATTCGGTAAAATAATCGTTGGCAATAACGATGTCCGATATAAAATCAAATCATATACACAAGCCAGGATTAAGAGTTTAAATTATTTTAAGAGATTAAAACGCATGATAAAACACTGTATCCGCTGTCCGCACCCCGGTCCAATGTTAATTTAACTTTAAATCCCGTTTTTGAGCAGATTGTTCCAAACCATGTTGTATTTATTGTTCTCAACACATTAAATTGGATCAAAATTTTGTACGTAAATTGTGTTTTCATAATTTGTAAATTACTGCTGTTTGCGCGATATAATAGTTTTTGGACGATTAATTTTTTTATCTTGAGTTCTTATTTATTTTATTTATTTAACTTTGTTTTTAAAATAAATCCGATAGAATACTTTAGAGAATCTTCGTAATTTTCATTGTTCATATTTAAGTTGACATTATAACTACATAAGTTCTTATTGACATAAAAAAGTGGACAAACAAGTTCAATTATTAACATCTACAAATACTGGTTACACATTGCCACTCGGGCATTGTGCTTTATCGTAATATTAAGTTCTGTTGAGTTTCATTAATATCAGAAAAGAAAAACATACTGGGCTTATAATATGGGGAATGAAACGATTTCAACTTAAGTTTAATGTCTTGTAACTTTTGAAGTAATTTCGTACTTTTTTCTCTATCTTAACTATTTTACTCCAAACAGGTGAATTTAGAAAGAAGTCATTTATTATGTTTTTACTACATATATTATTATTAAATAAGTCATAATATGAGTATAAAAATATAAACTAAAATATAAAGTTTTCGTGCATACCGCAACGTTTTTCATAATTTGGGTTCCACCATTTTCTCAAAGTGGCCACGCTTAGTTTAGCGCTTAGCCAGGATGGATTGTTCAAGATCTCACATATGGTGCAAAAATCCATTCCGATGGTTTCCTTCACGATATAGTGATTCTTCCACCGGAAAAAATCGTAGTACATTTCTTTGTTTTGAATGATTTTATACATTTTTTTTGCTAGTACGGGTACTCCGAGTTGTCTAAGGTCCAGATATGAATATGGAGGAATGTGTCTGAAAAAGGAATCTTTAATAATGTATACTAATTTTATGGTTTAGAATAAATAAAAGTTTTTCTGGCAAACTACATTAAAATAAAAAGAGTTTGACTTCACAGATGGAGTAGTTTCACTTAGTATTGTGGATGCAAGCCCCACATAGTATAATACTGAGCCTGGGTGTTCTTTGTGTCTATTTTATGTATGTATTTTATGTAAGTCCCCGTGCCAATAGGGCTATTCTAAGCTGTCTTTTTAAAAAGAAAAAAGAATACTCCTGGCTCCGTTCTCAAGCCAGTTCAAAGGTGACAAAATATGGTCATATGTGGGAGAGCTTTACCGTGGGAGAGCCGGACCGGAGTGATACTACGGCCTCAGAGAAAACCGGTGTAACACAGCGCCTGCGCTGTGTTTCTCCGACTGAGTGAGGATACCGGAGGCCCATACCCCAACCCATCCCCGTACACCTCCCCACTCCCAAAAACCGGCAACGCACTTCTGACGTCTCTAGTGTTGCGGGTGTCCATGGGCGGCGGTGATCACTTACCATCAGGCAATACGTGTGCTCGTTTGCTCCCTATTCCATAAAACTACTAAGGTTAATACAACTAGGTTAAATTTATTATCCTTCGTTTGGGACTTAATCGTAGTTGGGTAAATTTAATCGATACCTGTTATAATTAGCGCCACTATATACGATCGGTACAGCATTATACTTATATGCAGTTATTACATTAGCTGTAATATAGTCCTTAGCAATAACCTCTTCTAGAGCCAGGTAGAAATAGTAGGTAGTCTTCAGCTTATAGTAAAATGAGTTAATGTTTTTCCTTCCACATCTAAAGGTGCCACATTTACCAAAAACATCAACCGTTAAGTTGTATTTCGCCAATTCTTTCTGTAGTTTTTTTACTAAGATTTCTCTATTGCCAGAACTATCGCATTTGTCCAAGAATATGGCAGCTGCTTTGGATTTGAATTGCAGCATACTTCTGAGAAATTTGTCGATTGGCTGCATATTATTGTTCCATTGTATATCAAAGCCTAGGTCTTCATTGTTGAGGTTATATACAGTGATATATGAGTAAGGTATTAAAGAGTCCAATCTGTGAAGACAATGAAATTATTAGCCGGGTAACATAATAGAATTTCCAGACCATTAAGACAAGACTTATATTATCTTAATGTTAAGTAAACCGAATTGTATTTAGCTATGTATAGTTTTTCTTTCAAGGTTCGTTTTTTTTACGTATAATCATTATAATACGAACCTTGAAATGGAAATGGGCTGGTCACATTATGAGATCGACAACAGGAAAATGGACCAAAAAAGGAACAGAGTGGTACCCACGGAACGAAATAAGACGTAGAGTAAGGCAGAAAAAAAGATGGGAAGACGATTTGCGGAAGGGTTGGAGAAGGCCAGCAATGGACAGGCAATTGTGGAGCGATATTAAGGAGGCCTATGTCACAAGACAGCCTGACCTGGTAACTGACAGTAAATGTTAAGTTATATATATATACAGAAAAATAGGAATAGTAAAGTTAATATAGTATAATTAAGTATAGTTAGCATAGTTTCATGTTATATCACAAATTGTGCAAAGGTCAGAGTAAATAAAGGCTCATTTTATTTTTATTTTATTTTAATAATCCACTGCTAGACACATGTCTTCTATGAAAGAACATCTTGGTTTCACCACGCCACTCTGTAACGGGTCTAGACGGGTTGGTATAAGGTTTGTTTCAAATTTTCTTTCTCTTAGCAGAGCTGTTAACCTGCATGGTTTTCTCTGTTAGTCATTTCTGATACCCATGAGATAAATAGAGGGTGATGATCCTCCGTATTTTTAATACGGATAGTGCGTAGCTATAACCACAATACATATAACGACTGACTGCCTCGATGGCGCAGTGGTAGTGAATGCTATGTTTATATGTGCTAGAGGTCTCGAGTTCAATTCCTGAGTCAGACCAAATGTTTGTATGATCTGCAAATATTTGTTTCAGAGTTTGGGTGTTTTTTTTGTATCATATGCATGTATTTACAAAAAAAATAGATATGTATTAAATATTAGTTGTCTAGTACCTATAGTACAAGCTCTGCTTAGTTTAGGACTAGTTTAGGCTTTGTGTTGAAATGTCTGAAAATATTTTTTATTTATTTATTTTATTAACGATAAAATGTTAAAGGTGATACCCACAATCATAAAGTTTTTAGATTATTTTCCAATTTAATAATGATTTACTGTAATTCCACATCTATTATGTCAAATCCTTAATACCTTGTTTTTAAAACTGATATTTAATATTAATAGTCATAACATACTTATAAATACAAAGAAAAAAAATACAAAGAAGATATATTATGAGTCTGAAATCTGTAATACTGCTAAAAATATATGTATACGCAAGTATCTGAGGTAACAATAAAACAAAATACGTACCTGTAACTCCACGTCCAGTTAAAAAATCCATCATATATAGGACTACAAACAGGGTACTCTTCTGCTGAATCATTTGCAACAAATATGTATTTCTGTATCGGACTCCTCAAGGTTGGTAAATCCCATGTTGTTTTGTCCAAATCTTTCACATTGAACAGTATGCCATCGAAATATCTTATATCATCTAAGAGACTCCTGTTAGTTGTTAAATAGCAGTTAATATATAAGCATTTATGATTTATAAGTAGCTGCTGGCCTTCTTCTTCTATGCCGGCTAACTTAGTCCAGAGCAGTAAATGCTTCATATCACCTAAGAATCTTTCAATTTTTTTAACCGGTCTCATAGATTTTTGGTTAAGAAAGTAACTTAAAGTTATAAATAACACAATATGGAAAACCAATTTAATGAATTGGTGCACTCTGGCCATTTTGTTTACTGATAAGTATACATTGTTGAGAAACAGAAGTAGAAATGATCGTAACAAGAGGTTGTGTGAGGAGGTGAGTATTCGTTTGACGTCAAATTAACTGACGTTCTGAGTAACTGCAATTTCTTGTGAAGAATTTTGTTGTTCTTAACATATTTGTTGTCATTTCAGAAAATAGCTCTTAGGTTACTTTTAAAAGAATTAGCCCTGAAGTGCTTGAATGAGAAATGTTAACATATTGAGAGCAATATAGAAAATGAAGGAAAGTTAGCGATAAGAAACATTTGGATGGCTAGCAATTTATAATCAAGATTTTTTGTCCCTCCAATAAAGTCAATTTGCAGAAATTTCATAAATTTATCTTTTCCCTTGCCCTACCAGCAAACTATACTCACGTGTAAGCCAAGTTAAAATAGAAAGAAATTTACATCAAAGGCAAATAAATACAATTTACGTGTATTTGAAAGAAAAATTATATTTGATTTACCACAATACGATTTGGCGCGCATTTTCTCAAAATGGCGACAATGCGTCGCTTGCTTATTGTGCACATGATGTGGGTCTCGGACGGACAGCTCCCGAACGAAATTGTACGTGTTTTTTGAATGGCATACCCGATTAATGCTTTTACAAGGAAATCATTTTGATGGACGCTTTAGAAAACATTTTTTGTTGTTACGAATGTGACGTATGAATGTGTTACGAGGAAAGAAAAATTGAAAATGTCTATTTTGGCTATATATGAGAGTAACTGACTGTCCTGAATAATGTTGTGTTAAATTGAAAAAGTTTGTTATTTTTTGTACTTAGGTGTTTTAAGTATATTTTGTGATAGTGACTAGTTCATATTTTTATCTGTTCCTTTTCGTCTTCGGCTTGTGGATTTCCTTGTAATATTAAATCTAATTTAGGTACAGGCATGTGACCCTGCCCTGATTGTGTTATTAGTTACCCTCTCTAATTCATTTCAATATATTGCATTCTATGTCTACAATTGTCTCTCTTTCTTATACGTAATATACTAATATACTTTCTATTATACTTTCGATTTTCCCATCTACACCAATTCTTAAAGAGCCTGTTAAATGGTAGTGAGCTTGCCCTCTATTGATTAAATGGGTCCATAGATTGGGTGGTCTGAAAAGTTTCCGGCTTGATGGTCATACAAGATTTTTTATTTAATTAAAGTAAAATTTGTTTAGCCGCGTTGATCACTTTGTGGGTGAACAAATATAACGGAAGTCGCGTCATCCGAATGCTTTCCATGAGCTATATACTCTTTAACTTCTCTTTATCGCAAATTTTATTTAAAGAGCAAAGATGTTCAATTTAGGTAAGCTTTAACAACTTTCTGTTTATAGTTTTTAGTTTTCAACTATGTCGGCAATCGTCTTGACTACTTTGTGCTTTGTTTTTAAATTGGCTCATTGAACTCTATACTCTTCTTCCAGTGATGCACAATGCAAATGCAAAGATGCACAGTTATATTTACTAGTTCTTATTAACAAGTGCTGCTATCTTCACTTAGAGGCCGGATATTTTTCAGACTACTTAGTAATTATAGTTAACTAAGTTAATTTAATAAAAAATAAAGTAAACTAATATACTTCTTTTTTCAATACAAGGCATGTATCTGTGTCGCAAAGGACTTATTTACATACACGAAAGGAACAAAAATAAAACCTAGATTGAGAATAACAATTTGTGGATCTGATGTGGAGGTTGAACCCACCACACTCAGCGCAGTAAAAATCGGCGAGGTCTCCACTTAGACCACTACGTCATCTATGCAGCCTCTGGCTATCCTGTCGACGAAACGGGCTTGAGAAATTATAGATTCCTTTGTGTGTATATGTGTATATAAATATATAGTTATAATATCACAAAAGTGATATTATAACTATATATTTGTGTTGTTTGATGCGAGTTTACTGCTGAATGTTGTGATCTCGTTTTTCATTATTAGCTTGTTTAAAACTTACAAACTGCTATTACTTCTTTGGACCCTTCTATCTCGCTTACATCAAAATTTATGATCAATCAGTTCAAACGTTTTAATCTTTGTACTTTGGCGTGAAGTTACTCCTAGTAACTCATTTTTATTTATTTACGCATAACTCAATAAAATACAATTACGCGAAAATAAAATAATTTTGTAAGTCATTTTACGTAAACAGTTTTATTCATTAGGTGTAGACTTAGTATTTTGGATGTCTAAGAATATGATAAATTGCCCAAGGATGCCTACGACCCAAAAGATATACTCAAGTGTAGCGGCTATTTGAGCTTCCCAATGACTTGCTCATCTTAAAAATATTTTAATTCATGATTGTCGAAACAAATTAATTTGTTTGATACTTTTGTAGGGAAACTATTATATTTACCATTTTGAACATAACATATACTACGTAATTATAATATAATAACACAACCTTAGTTAAATTGTAACTGTGATTACTAGTAATGTAATCGGCACAGGAAGATTCTCAGAGTCCCATTGAAAATGCATCCTAGTACATGTAAGCTCCTGTCGTTTTTCCTTACTATCTACTAGCTTGGCTGTACCTATTTAGAAAATATGTAAATACATACTAAATATGAAAGTATTAAATACGTTTGTGTAGGTACATTCCAAAAACTGAGATTTATAGTTTTCATCGATCTACAACAGGGTTTAAATACAGTTTTTATACTTTCCTTGCAATCATATAGTATTACAACGAAGTCTGGTTAGTATCGAATAAGAAAGAAGCTTTTCAAAGTATATGAAGTTTAAATACACGGATATTGTGTGAGTTGACTGAGTTGTTCAGTATTCAGTGGGTAGCGGTGATTTTCCAATGAGCGCGCCGGTACGAATGCAAAGACAAGACGTCTTCACCGTGCCGTGGACGTGGACTCCCTATTCTGACAATTGTTCAACTATAACATCTAACTCTATAGAAAGCAGTCTTTAAAGGTCTGTTATGTGTATTAAATAGAATGACTCAGTTCGATTTTCGAATATCATCTGTTATTTCTGTTCTTCTAGTATTTCTGGATCGATAAGCCCAACAAGAATAGCTCATAATCCTTTCTCAAAGGGTAGCAACAGGGTTCTGAGTGCCGAGATGCAGACGGTCATGGGCCGCACTTTCCAACAGGTGACCTGCTTGCTTGTTTGCCTGCTCTGTTATAAAATAAAGTTCATCACCCACTGTTTATTGTAGTCTACTGCTCAACATAGGTCTCTACTCTCAAAGATTTTGGGCACACATCCAGCTCCTGTCAGTTCTCTTTTACAAATCGCTTGAGTGATATTATGATTAATTACTATTTCCTGCAACTTTTAAAACATATAGTTGTTTCTCTCCATTTCTTTCTATTCCTGTTTATAAGTTGCTTATTATGAAAGTGAGTGATTATACAAACAGTTTAGAAAATTCATACATATTATACTTTTATAGTAGAGTACGGCACTAACCAAAATCATTATTTTGGTCCTATTGTCATATGTCAAACAATTTTGTTCAAGGTGAAGATTGAAAATAGGCGAACAAAGCTCATATAACTGGATGAATAACATCCCCTATACAGAATAACCCCGCGGCTAAGGTAGCGTCTCGCTAATGAGATTCTTTGGCTCGCGGTTTGCATTTCAGATCAGTTTCGCTGTCTCACTCGCACAATAGCTTGTGCTACTCAACTTATGTTCTAGTAATGCCTTTCCAATGCTTAGTGTTGGCTCCAAACACGTATTTCCAACTTTGAACTAGTCTAGCGTGTGGCTTGAAAGAACTGGATTATTTATTGATAACCTTTTAACCGTTTCTCGAGATTGAAAAATATTCATTTCATACATGCCATTATTACATTTTTTTAAAAGGCCTATGTTGCGAGTAGAATATACACACAACAACAATTTGGGGATCACACAATGTCAGCCTACGATGCATTAGGAAGGGACGAGGTGACAGCTTAAATGAATGCTCCATCCATGCACTCAATCGTCATTAGTTCTAATCTTTCTTAGTTGATTTTGATACTTCGTCGTCCTACGCGACAAGAGTTCCATCTCCATCATTTAGACGACTGCCAGCTCACAATTGTGCGCTTTTCTAGAAACTTTCTGCATCGCACAACAAAACTGTGGATTGAACTGTTGCCTGCGGTATTCCCGAACCCATAAGCTCTTTCAACTTTCAAGAAAAAAGCGCACTCCTTTTTAAAAGGCACGTAACGTATTTGTGACGCTTTGCCCCCTATTCCATAAAAAAGCAAATATATATTTTAGTGGACATCGTCGATGAATTGATGGTTTAGAAATATTATTCGTACTTATATAATTTGTTAGTGGGCTGTACTTATACGTACAAAAAAATCTATTTGCTACAATGAAAACATGTGTTGCAATAATTTTCGATAATAAAATTGTAGCTAATAAAACTAATGTTTTATTTGATTTATATTATGATAAGCTGACATGCCTTTGAATTTCACATTGTTACACAGTAATAGCCTTTTGTGACACTCACGAGTACCTACGTATCCATATTATTTTGCGAGAGTCTATTACGTGAATATATTCACAAAAGGTCTCAAAGATCGTCCAATAATAATAATGCGAATGTTATTTAAAATATGATTTGGATAAAAAAGGGAATCAATTTGGCATAGCAATGTTACAATGTCGTTGTGAGAAGAGCATAAAAAATCCCTTTTATTGAAACTAGCTGGCCCCGGTTATCCATTATGTATTAGACACGAGGATAGACATGCCCATTGACATACGACATCTTCCATAGACAAGTAGAAGACATGTTACTATCTAAGAAGAGAGAAAAATATTTTCTGAATTATTTTTTATTGTTTGCGTGTGAGTTTTTTAAAGACAATTATGGCTATTTAAAAAGAGTAGAACGTTTACTCAGTTTTAATGCTTTAGCAAAAGAAGTAAGTTGCATAAAATTAAACTTCCTCGATATCTGATTGTAAGATTTAATTAAAAATAATGTTATATATTGATTTTTACTTTTTTTACACTTTTATATTATTTTTACCTAAATTGAAAGAAAATGGAGGCTTCCTCATTACAAAAATATTTTATTATTATTATTTTATTCTACTTTAAAACTTAGTCGTTCTAGAACTGATTTGTGATTTTTTTTTTATTTGTTGCAGTATTTTTTCTCTTAAGCATTTAGAACTGAAGAATGAATACGTTGGAACTCATTATATTGCTTATTGAAGTTTGGAATACTTTTTTTAAAATTTTATAATAAATTTCGACTTTACAGAAATTCGTGTCGTTTTAAAACAATAATTCGGCAAAGGTACGACGTATCGTCATGAACATTGGTACCGGCCAGTAATAACACGAACATATCTTCTGCAATATTCAGTTTTTGCGACGGTTAGTCCCTAGAGGGCTACTGTCTATGACACATGCGTGGGACTGAATCTAAAATGGGCCCCTTGAATACATTTGCTCACCCAATATGAGATGTTACCTTTTTGTCACCATATGCGTGACTTGAGATAGTTTTTTCGGCGCCATTATATAGTCCGCGAATATCTTTTTTGTCGAAGTGTGTTTTATTCATGTTAATGTTTGAGTATGATTGTATTTCTACTATTTGTAAGTCTTAGTTCTGCTTAATTTTATAGGCTATTTTGTCGGCAAAGGAACCTATGACCTGCCTTATTATGAACTGTCGCTATGCCTTTCACGAATGTTAATTCATCAACAACGCATAAAGTCCCACTGCTGGGTGTCCTCTCAGGAGAGGGTTAACGCCATAGGTCCCCACCCTGGCCAAGTGCGGGCTGGGGACTGGCAAGAATAAGTTGTGGCTACGTGTATTGCCGTTGGATGTTTTTAAGCCGCCCGGAGGCCTCCAACTAGGCTTCACGACTGTTATCGTATGATAACAGCCGGGACCTACTGCTTAACGTGTCCTCTGAATCACGGAGACGCTCATGGTAATATCCCACCAGCGGTCACTCATCCAGGTACTGACCGCGCTGTTGTTGCTTACCCTCGGTGATTGTTTCTAATCACCGAGTGCAACAGGGCTATGAGCGCCAGTTGTGTATGAGCGAATGTTAATTAATAAAACTTATAGGCTGAGTACTCTAGTACATTTTAAACCCCCGACGCAACAAGAAGGGTTTTATAAGTTTGACGTCGTTATCTGCCTGTCTGTCTGTGTGTATGTTTGTGTCTGTCTGGGGCATCGTAACTCTCAAACGGATGGACCGATATTGATGCGGTTTTTTTATTTATAAATTTACTTGCGGTAGTTCTTAACTATATTTGGTAAATATCGGTCCAGCGGTGTAATAGTATCAGTTTTTTCCAGAATGATTTAAGGCATTTTTGGCGTCTGATTACTCAATTAAGTCCTTGTGTAGGGGGTTCTTAATTTTTTTATATGTAAATGTTGTCCAAATTACAAGCATGAGCAAAATCCAAGAATTGTGGTCACCATCCTTATTGCAAATGTGGATAATGCAGCGTGTGACCCACACCTATATATACATATACTATATACACTATAGCGACCTTGTGAGATGCAATTAACTAATCTACGATTATAACTATATTAGTCCCCCTCAACATGTTATTTTTAAATGCATTTACATAATGAAGCGTGTTAGTATTCTATCAGAGTAAAATGGTTATAACTCTGTTCAGTTTCGAAGTCTAAAATTAAATCTCGGCTCAAAGAGGTCCGTGCTCCGAATAATCTATTGGTAACAAGATTACTCCTCAAACATGTGTAAATGGTAATGGGATATAGAGATCCTTCGAGATAAGATAATATTTTAATAGAGGGGGTTGTTATACGGGCAGAATTGTTAATCAGTTTGTTCATAAAACTTCTAGTTTCTATTTTTACTTCAAAAATGTGTGTTGGTTTCCATTAAATCCTTCAACCTTGAAGTGAATGGTTAGGTGTCCACTTTGTTATATATTTAACTCTTGTACTACAAAAATATACTTATTGACAGGTCAAGTTATGCCGGTTATTATTGTATAAGACAATCAAAATGTCACAGTCGTAGCCATGTTTTACCCGACTACGGCGAAATCAAAAGAAAGAGTTATAATTTTGGTATTCTGTTTATGATTGTATACAGTGTCAATAGATTTGTAATTATGACCCGGATGATATATTCGTAGTGTGGTTCGTGTAAAAGTTTTTACGTAGCCAGGTTCTTTAAACGTACTTTAAACTTTTTCTTAATAAACGAATGACTTGTAGTTGTATGTTAATAATTGGGACATATTTTTTAAGTGTTCTGCGACTTTGGGTGTATGTTCTGCGACTTTGGGTGTATGTTCTGCGACTTTGGGTGTATGTTCTGCGACTTTGGGTGTGTGTTCTGCCGTAACTTCACTTTAGTACCTAACCACTTAGAGCCTTACGGTCATCGCTGACGGACCGAGTGACAGCGAAGAGTTTAATTTAATAACATTAAAATTCAATCCAAAGTAAACCTTAAAACAACTTACTTAACAACTTGTTCGTGTCTTGATGATACGAAATCAGTTTTATTCTGAAGAACTTTAGGTCCAATTCACATTGTTAGTGAATTAGTCTCTTCATTGTCATTCCATCAGTCGGCGTTGACTTCTATCGTATATAAAATAATAACAAGAAGACTTACAGCCCTTTCAAGATTACGAAAGTACACTATACACACACTATAAACTAATATCATCAATCGATCAAGTGTTCTTTAGCGCGTCTAACCACATGGACATGGCAACCACGCGTCTCATTGCCATCTATCTTCATCCGACCACTGTTCTTGGCAGTACTGTGTCCATTGTTTTACACAGGACCTTCCTGTTCACGTTATATAAAGTGTGTAGAGAGAATATCCAATGTAAAAATATGGCATTAACTTGCCATTTCAATGAAATCAATTCGTTTAAGTGCATCAATGTTGTATGATACTAAAAAACATTGAATTTTCTATCAAGATTACTATAGGAGAGATATAGTAAATCATATGTAATTAATATAGTTAACTATTTCACCGTAGGAGAGCCAAATGTGCATGGGCCGGTTTCACTGGAGTGATACCACGACCTTACAGAAAACTGGTGTGAAACAGCGCCTGCACTGTAATTCAACCGAATGAGTGAGTACACTGGCGGCCCATACCCCAATCCCTCCCCTATCCAGCTCCTCCATCCCCCTCCCCATCCTCTAAAGACCGCCAACGCACTTGCGATGCTTCTGGTGTTGCGGGTGTCCAGAGGCGGCGCTAATCGCTTACCATCATAAAATATTCAATTAAAATAGTAGTATAAAGTGAAAACAACCACATACTACGAGTTTATCGTAACGTCGAACAATGGATACACACACCAGATTGACTGATAGCCCCTTGTAATGGGGGATTGAGTGATCGGCTCCAATCTGACAAGTTAGTTCTACTCTTTCAGCTGATCGATGGCCGAAGTACTCCGTGTGCTAATAGGACTTATACGAGCGCGCTCGTTTTTGATTGATCCTTTTTTGGATAAGGATCGAGATTAATAGTGTTCCTTGATTGAAATAAATCTTTGTTTGAAATTAAACGGGTATATTATTTTAGTTGGATATACTTTTTCTGCTCCCAATGTGTTAAAGAAGTGCCGAACTCGATATTATGCTTTAGTGATTATTTAATACTTTTTATATATAGTGTTTTAATAGGGTACAAAATATTTGAAACATAGTGCTAGTAATTACAATTTCAGAAAATTTCAATAAGGTTTATCTCCGTTTTTGGACCATTATACCTAGTTGCATATAAGTTGCAAGTCTCTAGTGGTTGGTTTAGTTATACTATTTGCTGTCAAAACAAGACAAGTTATACACATACAAGCAATAACTAACATATGTCTTCATCTTCGGAGGAGTAGGTAGGAACATAATTCATTCATACGGAAAAAATAATGATCCAACTACCGTCAATTGAGCGCTTTTGGAATTAAAAGTGGAAAAGTTAGTCATAGTATAAAACGAGTATGCAAGTAAAAATTGAAAACAGGGAAAGGAATTGGGTATATAAATATTAATATGGGTAGATTTGGAAGTATAAGCAAGGAGAAATATGGTCACTTACTTGTGTACTTTCAACTTTATCTGGAAGGTCTAGCTCTCTAAGAACCAAGTTAATTAACTTACCAACAACAAGTTATTTAAAGAGGTAAGTCCAATTTCTGTACAAATATCTCTAAGTCTTTTTAATTAGTTTCTCTTTAGTAAGTTGCATTTAAATTCAGTGGCATATACTTTTTAATATTGCATAATGATTAAACTATAAACGAGATCCAACGTTACATGTAGATCGCAAGCAATGTAGCAACGAAATATGCAATATCGTTCGCCACCCCTCGTCGGGTATTCCCCGTTATTTCAGCAAGTTATATCCCGTTATTGCCATGATATAATTTCCCCACATAGTTTCTCTGCAATATTGCCAACTATTTAACATTGCTTTCGTAATAAATTGATTTAGTAGCTAGTGCAAGTTGCATTGGAAACTTTCGTGTTTAGAATAGTTGGGGCTACGATTTCTTTGTTCGTAACGACCATATCATGAAAAAATACTAGCTGTTGATCTTTGGGTATATTGGTTGTGATCACGACTGCTAAATTATGGTTGTGAGTTTTATTTACATCTAGAACAAACCATACCAACAAAAATATTCTGACTACCTGACCTGCTCTACTTCGTCTGCGTCGCTTTTCAAGCATACTCGGATTCTATTGGTCTAAATGTGATGTTAACTGTCTTATTATATTCTTCTATATTGTATCTTCGGCAATCCAGCAAAAGACATATTAAAAAAAAAAAACTGAATATCGGTTAGATAATTTTGGACTTCATCGAGAGCAAAAATGTTACACGGAAATTATACAAAAGTACTCGTAGCTTTTTCCGCGACTCCATCCGCGTGTATTGTAGGTTATTGCTGTAAAGAGTAGCCTATATCCTTCATCAATAATCAAAGTCTCTCGATGACAAATTTAATTGAAATCGGTGCAGTGGTTTAGCCGTGAAAGCGTAACAGACAGTCAACCTAAGTAACTTACGAATGTATATATAAGCATCCCATATGTCTCAAATAATATTTCTATATTAGTTTTCCCACCTACTTTCTGAGGAGTCTCTTTTATCCAATAGTGGAACAGTATTAAAGGGGGTAATTGCTTTGAGTGTCACGATATTTTTCTATTATAATATCGTATCTATGTAATTAGACGACATTATTGAAAAAACGTTGAAAAATTTACGAAGTTTTACTACATATAAAAATCTAAAATAGAACGTGTTATATAGAAATAAATACATATCGACTAACTGTAATAGTGTGTTTAAAGCTACAACACTAATATCTATCTAATCCCACAAATTCCTCAATTAATCCCACAAACCTATTACCGTCTTAGGAATATTATAGAACAAAGTACTAACTATACCATCTTAGATTGTCAGGTAACCAATTATTATTGAATGCATCACGAGCGATTGTTCAGCATGTTTACAAGTTTTTATCTATTTTGTAGCATTAATAAATTTTAAATAAAACGAATGCTTTTTGTTGTTATAGAAAATTATTTCAATATCACATAGCAAAGTTAAGTAGTATGACTGTACGCCGTGCGGATATATAGAATAGTGGTTTATTGATTCCCTCGTTTCCTACTGCACTGAGGCTTCAAACCCCACATGAGACAACACTTGCTGTTCTGAGTCTCTAAGGTATTTGTATCCGTTTCATGCAAGTTTCTAAAAGTACCTGCGGTAAGGGCCCATTGTTAGTTGATCATTGAGATCCTGCCGAACCTCGGTAAGTACGTTAAGCCTTCGGCTCCGGTTGCCATCGAACATCCGTGGCATCGTTACGGATAGATGATACGCTATAAAATCTGATAATAGTCTAATAGTCTTTCTACAGAACATCGATATCTCCTATGAGTGGCTTGTGAAGATGTAAAGACAGTCTGTCTGCGTGAAAAAATCGAAGTTCGGCTGTATTGTAGTCGATTTAAAAGCCGACTCCAACTTAGTCCAGGGAAAATGGCTTTGAAGAAAAGAAGTAGATAGGGTTTTAAATAGACATTTTAAACTAATAAACTTATCCAGAAATGAAATAGTTGTATATCCTTGGTAAAAAAAACTTCTAGGTGTATGTTTCAAATATTTCTGGGAATTTCTATGTAAATAGAAAAAAAATACTAGTGTGAAACAAATCCGATCGTATTTTTCAAAAGCCGTATTGCTTGGTTTGGCAGTTATTAGGTATGCTGTCGGCGGCCACGGCGGGCTTCGCAATTTTTCCTCATAAAGCATAAATTCCTTTTACAACTTTGAGTGATCTTCCTGCGGTTATACGTAATTTTACGGCAAAACTTTTGCATGAACCACGTTCTCATTCAGCTACCCACCGCCAGGAGAATGGGCACACCTAATTTAGTTATAAAGTTTGTGGAACAATGTATTTTTATTCATAGAGCAGTGTATTAAAAAGTAGTTAATTTTTTCCGTATTATTATTATTTATATACTTACGAGCTGAGCCCGCGATCTCGTTCGTGTGGAATAGTGCTTTAAGGTAGCGTTAATACAACCTTTCCAATTTTTAAACTATCTTTGTACCACATATTATTTAAATCGGTTCAGTACTTTTGGCGTGAAAGCGCGACATACTGACAGACGGACAAAGTAACTTTCGCATTCATAATATTAGTAAAGAAGTAAGGATATATACGCGATAGATATTATGCATATCTATCTTCTAATGTCTATAAAAAACTGCTCTTATATATATCTCGGAATATGTATATAAGAACAGCTCGGGTTGGATTTTAGACCTCCGGTATCCTCACTCACTCGGTGAAACAAAGCTCAGGCGCTATTCCACACCGCACCGGTTTTCTGTGAGGCCGTGGCCGTATCACTCCGGTCGAGCACATGCATGCCAAAGCGTGGCTCTCCTACACTCAGTATTTAACCATAAAATAATATTAATAAAATTTAACAAATCACACAAAATAAAAATTATTAAAACGAAACTGAAACTGAACTGACTAAAAAGGGTATATTTTTAGTGATCTGTCCAATGTGAACAGCTACTAAGTTGAGTACTGTGGGCTAATATAGCATACTTATTAGGGTACCGATGGGTTACTTCATAACTCGTGATTTGGTTCCGTTAATGGGCTTAGTTCAGTGTGTTCCATGATGTACGCGCGGAGAGAGCATTGACTGACGCACGGTCGAACCCGATAAAGCATAGTTACATATCTACCTACATGGTGGGTTTATATCAATGATGCTGTACTTCCACGTAGGATTTAACTCGTTGATGGATTTTGGTATAAAGTTTGATTGAAAAATCAAAGTTTGGATTTCATTTCGGATTATGAATGTTTTAAAATATTGTTTATTGTTCTGATAGTAACTTTGGGTAGAGAAAATTGGGTGCGATGATTAAAAAAAAAATTTATTATGAATGTATTGGCAAGTTACTACTTATTTAAAGAGAAATAGATGTTTGTGTCAGAAAACCTTTGATATAGTGTAAATGTGATGTATCTCAGGTGTGATGATGACTACACGGTTGGGCTAGTGGTTTAAGCGGTTAGCGCCTCATGCCGCCTTAAGTGTGGCCGCGGATGGGCGGGACGGGTTTTCCCCCCCATCCGCTTCACAGGTCAGCCGCGAGGGTGCGACGTTACGCGTGTGCCGTACGTCGCCTGAATTCAGAGTTTTTAACATCAGACGCTGCCCGGTTCAGTGCGGGTAGGCGCTGGGAGGGGTGCGGATGGCATAAGAAAGCGGTTCCCGGATCCCTCCTGTCTCAGGCGCAGAGTGGCACACCGTGTGGTTTTAGTCGGTTCGATTCCAACACACCGCCCCGCCGCAAACCCTGGTGGGGTGAAGGCCCGAGGGGGTTTCCACACGTAAAAAAAGTGGTTTAAGCGGTCGCCACGCCGCTTTCTACTGCGACAAGTGTAGTGCGTTCAAATTGAACATGGGACACTGTGTGATCCCCGAACTGTTGTTCTGAGCCTGGGTGTTCGTTGTGTCCGTTTCATATATGTTTGCAAAGTCTCCTGCGATACATTATGTATATTCCAAATGCGGCAGTTGTCTTTTTTTTTAAAATCTTAGTGACCTGATTCGTGTGATTCGTTTGTGGTTAAGAATACCCATAGAAGGAAGACAGGGCAATGTTTCAATGTTGCACTTGGCCGGTTTCTTTTAAAATAACTGTTGGAGTATATTAATATTTGTATATCTGATTACAAATATACACACGAACCAAGCGTTCAAATCTAGTTATGTTTTACTCCTATTAAAAAACGTATAATCTGTATTTATATGTAAAACTCTTAAATTAAAACAAATAAATTGAAATTTCAAATTAATTATACATCCATACTTTCGAGAATGGCCGTCAGATTGATGTTGTTCTCGAACAAGGGAGCCTCATTGTAGTCGCATCTCAATAAGCCGATTATTCACGAATTTGCATCGACGCGGAGGCAACCCTAGCTATTTACATGTCAAACCCCGCGAATTCAAAGACGGACTGGTTGGCTCGCAGTCGTGTTAAGATAATGGTGAGAACATAATCTGTGGTTCATATAGATCTTGATGACTATATTTTCTCTTCAATTTTGTGATTGAATGAACGCTTTTCTGGTGGATGGATGCGGACTGCCCAAAATTGGGATAGTTGATCATTGGACGGCGTTTTGTTGATATTATGTACAGCAACCCATCCCGGCTTCGCACGAGCTCTTTACGGAAATTAAAATATAGTCTTAGATAGCCCATGTAACTCTGAGAAGATGTGCGGCGTATTTTAGCCAATAAACTCAAAACTTTAAAAAAATATATACGAAAACCGTTTCCAAGAATATCTATATATATATATATATATATCAAGAGTATATTTATCTATCTATTAATAAAACCGTATGAAAATCCGTGCAGTAACTTTTGAGTTTATCGCGCACAGACAGATAGACGTATCGGAGGACTTTGTTTTATAATATGTAGTCATAAACCAATTAATTTTAAGTTGACCACTCGATGAAAGGCAATTTTTTTTTAATTCCACCTCTAGTTCCTTTTCTCGATACGTCTACTATGATTTTATATGAATAACATTAGTTAAAAAAGATAGCAATTTTTTTCTATTGGTTTATAGGCACGAAAGATGAGACTGCTCGACCTAGAAACTTCCAAGCTGCTTGTAATACAATCGAAAATAAAAAGTGTGTATAGCTAGCTAGGCATGTTGATTTAGTTCATCATTTCTTTCATTTATCATTCACTCATAACACAAGTTCAATCTTAGTTTGAGTGCTAGAGGAACCACCAAATGTGAGATTTACAATACTATTACACAGGATGCGTTTGTAATATTTATGTAATAATAAAATTGTAAATCCAAAATTTTGTTAAATGTTAATAAATTATAACTATTATTATAATTTAAAGATTTTGCGATCAGTTTCATAAAAGTTTTAAAGAAAAATTCAAAATCCTGTTCTAATTTTTACGATACTCGTAACATATCGTTCTGAAAATATAGTTAGCTCTTCAGACTAAGTTTAGTTACAAATCTCAATTGCGCTGGAAACCAGCAAGCTTTAAGAGGATTATGTAAGTCGAAGAAACTCGGCAGCCTTACAGACATAGTTTGAGTGCTAAGCTCTATTAAGGTCTATAAAGTACTATGAGCATTAAATAAATACTCTGACCTACTCTTTTTAAACACAATTTATAAACACTTTTCGTTAGTGGCTATTAATATTAATTAAATATGAAATTAAAATCTCTGAAACTGTAGCTGTCTGCTTTCTTCTTTGAGTTAGAGTACGTTATTGCTACTCCACGAATGTGTGTTGTCTGTGTGGTGATCGATTAAAACACGGAGTCTTACCACCCCCATTTTGCAAGATAATATCCCTGAAAATAAAGAAATAAAATTGAAACAAACTCTATACGAACCTGGTTGGTCAGCTTGGTATATTACATCAAAACCTTTGTGGCGACATCTACATACAGCGAAACAGAAATATGCTACAGCGCCATCTACCGAAGATACACTGAACTACGGAGTAACATAGTGTACGAAGAAACTAGCAATCCTGAAACGCGCAATAGAAGTTCTTGGGCCTATTAGTACATATACAACATCCCAACGACAACCGTTGGGCAGTGGCCCGCCAGGCATGATCACCTTACCTGGTCGGAGGATCCTCGCTTTGTGCTGGAGGGACATGACACCCGTTCCTCCACAGTGCGGCACTATAGTGTGTTTCTATTTTTGCGTTGTATGTAGATGTCGCCACACCTTTTTCCTAAAGAGAGGCCAGGGATGTTCCTGATAATATAGGAATGAATTTAAATATTCGAATGTCATAATTAATTTTATTATTCTCTGTGTGCATCAAGCCTGAAGATATATGTTTATATTTTTCTCTTAAGTGGTGCTTTTATGGCCCACAGCAAAAAATCTTACGGTTAGGTTATGTAGAGTCACGACTACTGCAGAGGGATAGGCAGAGACAATTGATCTCCACTTACCAAGGTCCTAACACACCTCTTGTCCTGGTGGTTCTTGGTGCTTTTCACATGACCCTTTTTTAGAACAACACCAACAATTAATGTTTATTTTTAAAATAAATCTAATGTTAACATGTAAATACTTTACTGTTTGTCCTACTTTGTACCATAATTTTACCTAGTTTAAGGGACAAACTTCCATATCTCAAGTGCTAATTAGTAATTAATAATAACTGTGTATTCGAACAATTTAAATCTTTCGGTGTCAATAAACATATTATTATTATTAAAATTATAAATGCAAAAGCTTGTGAGGATGTTTGGATGTTTGTTACTCTTTCACGAAAAAAATACTAAACGGATTTGGATGAAACTTTACAGTAATATAGCTTATACATCAGAATAACACAAAGTATTTGCCACAATAACAGACATACATGCGGGCGGCCTAAATTAAAATACAGCAATTAACACGAACAGCAAAATTTTTAAAAATAATACACGTATGTATCGGTTCAGATGGTCTCATTTACAAAATTAATTATTTTATATCAATTTTTATCATAATAGGAGTGTCTAGAGTCTAGACTCATAAATATGAACACGAAAACCACACCGCTAGTTTGTTTACCTGACATTAACACAGTGACTATTTTTGTCGAAAACACAAAGCAATTTACTTTATTAAGACATTTAAAACAACATCTATTTACGATACTGTACTTCTCAATTATCATTCTATACCCGAAGAGGTAAGAAAAGGTTCACAAATTCAGACACTTTGCACCCTTTACTGTCCCCTTACCTAAGACGTTAGTTTTTCGTATCGAATGTCTTTATATAATCCCTAACACTTGTATTCTCTCTTATTATTGGCTAATATTATGTTTTGATCACGTGAATTTGCGTTAAGATGACGTCATTTCTATACGTTCGTTAGTTTTCTATTAATTTACGTTTGTAAAATGTCAATTTGCTAGGAGGGGCTGTTGTTTGGATGCTGGGTAACTTGAAAAGACGTGTAGATTTTAAGCACCTTTTCGCTTCTCAATAACAATGCTTTGTGTGATTCACAATAAAAGTTATGCTATTTTTTTAACGACAGTAATACTTTTTATTTTATCAAAAGATTTTGATATGATATAGCTCACACGATAGGATAGGATATATTTTGATATGATATAGTAAGCTGAAGTGGCAGTCAGCCGGCTATATTAGCCGAGGAACTGATAACCGTTGGGGTAAACGGGTTCTTGAGTGGCGACCGCGTCTTGGCAAGCGTAGTGTGGGACGTCCACAGGCCAGGTGGAGTGATAATCTGCCTAAGACGGATGCTAGCTAGTGGACATGATAAAAAAAAAAAGAAATGGTTTGTGAACTGTTACCACTGTTGATGTGAGTTATGTATGTCTGAGTTATGTTATGTATGTAATGTGTATATGAATGGGTGAGAGTGATATGTGAGGAGGGAGATTGTGTTTTTAAATATATTGTCAAGAATAGGAATGTAATATATCATTTGTTTGACCATAGTTTAAGCGAAACAACCACTTACGTACAGTTTCCCTGCATTTATTGATGGGTAGGGCAAAGATTTTATTGGCATGATTAGATGCGTTATATAATTTGTTACTCATGACGTAGAATTGGTTTTTGACAAGAGTTGTACGATTGGGAGTAAACGAGTAAGTTTAAATGTATTGCTGTATGTATAATATGTATTTGTTCTTGAATATATAAGCTTTTATATATTATCTGTATTTGATATCAATCCAGATCTGTTTATTTTAATACATTATACTCATAATACATTGATAGTAAATGAACCTACTCCTTATCTTGTCTGCATCACCCGATGGTTGACTGTTAGAGAATGCCTTTAGGCATTAAGTATACACATACATAATGCACCAAAAGTGTAGGACGTATTAAATAAATAAATAATAACATGGGGTGTAAACCCTAACTATTCTATAGCAGGGTGTATAGCTTACTTCTATTAGTTATCTAGTAGGAGTTAGGCTAAACATGGTTTGAATTCATTGCATAAAAAGATGCAACATTATGAAAACTATTCAAAAAAATGAAACTACTAAAATAACGTCTCCAACATTCAAGAAATAATGTTGAACTCAGGTATAAAGGGAACAATAAAATACGAAACATCTGTCAGTTAAGGTCGTTTGTATAATATATAGTAGATTTTACTAAGTTCCCAAACGTCTATAATATAAGTATATTTATCACAAAACGGTAGTAAAGTATTAGATAGAAGTTTTTAAGACATTTCAAAACATGAATAAAAACCAATAGAGTTTAGCCTTAGTGTGCGGTATACAATACCGTATGTGAGTGCATTGGAGTTGCTTTCTCAGTGTTGTACTCTGAAAACGGTTAATTTTACAGAAAAATGCAAAATTTTGGAAGATGATTTCACGGCAAACAATTTTATAATGGTTTCTATTGACATCCAAGTAATTTCGCAAGCAAGCAAGGTTGCGAGCTATACCTTTAATTTTTAACCTTTTTTAGTCGGCACCATATCAATGTTAATTTTTCACATCTTCTTTACAACGCCGTAATAAAGGTGTATACAAAAATTCAGCTCACTATGAATTTTGCGCAGAATGGGGTTTAAAATGACAAAAATGACTAGTATGTAAACATACAGTTTGTATATAATATACGTAATTGCAAAATATACAAATTAAATAATATTTATGTGGCTGTGGCTATGTCGTACTCCAACCAATTAAATACCGCACACCGTCTCGGGAAAGGAAAGGAAATCCCTGGAACCCCGACGTACCTCGGGCCAGCTACGATTTGTAGATGGCACCATCCTATGTAGGAACCCTGATGATCTTATTGTATTTAGAAAAGAGCGCGAGAACTTTGCAGAGCGCCGCAATCCCGGCCAGATGACGTCAGGGCCAGGACTGGACTAGAAAAATATCACCAATTGGAAGAGGCCGCTCATGGTCACGAGGGATAATGTCTGCTGACCTTTAAACTTAACTTTGAAGATGGCACTCCATTATGATGATACATAATTATTAATTACATAAATGAAAAAAAATAAGTAACAAAATAACATAAAATTACTTCTTTATTTTAAAAACACGATAGGCTGTGTATTCCAAATACGAAGAAAAAAAAAGACTTTATAAAAAGTCACATCGAAAGTCGTAACTTAAAGCCTGCCAAATCCCTATCACATCAAGTTTCCAGCGGTGCGATTTAAAAAATAAAAATGTTTTAAAAATTCACAAAGTTCTCCGTGGCGGATCCCAAGTTGGTGCCTAACTTTTGCTGGAAAGCTTACGGGTAACTCTCAGGACAGTTGGAGTACTCAACTTTATTCAATAGCATACTTTGAAGACTATTAGGTATTTATTTTGAAACTAAGGTCTTGAGGTCTACAGAATCACCGTATTAACTTAGATTTAGTCAAATTTTGTATTAACATTAACCAGGTATGGGAGGAATATAAGTTAAAATCTATTTACGGTATTTAAAGTGTTATTAGCCCCAAAGAAAAACACTACTTCAACTTTTTCAAAGAATAACACAGACAACGATTAGATTTTGTAATAGAAAGACATTTCGAACTAAGTAGGTTTAAATCGGTTCAATAGTTTAAGCGCTACGGTTGAACACATAAACATACGCACATAAGCGTGCAGTGGCCAAAACTTATCCTTTTGGCTTCACTGTAGTGGGACAGAAAAATAATTAACCATCATTGTGACTTGATATTCTTGGCCCGCTTCAATTAGTGTACATCTTTAAAATTAATATAATGATACTATAACTTATACGAAAACAAAATCAATCAGTGTAGTTAGTACGCATTAAAAAGACTTCCACTCCACTTTCATGAAAAGAAATGATATACGTGAATACAAAACAGAAGAGATACAGTTTGTTTTTTTAGTTTCGCAACTATGACAGACGCTATCAGTTTCTCTGCCACTAGGCTTGGTTTATTGGCACGACAGCTCCGCAAAACTCGTATTTTTTTAACGACGAACCTTTAAAGGAAAAGTTAAAATAACTTCAATATTATTTGCTATTCATTGACTTGTTTTTGGCGCTCCTCGGAGTGTTAAATATTTTCACAAAACTTTTGCTGTGAACATTTCTAATTGGAGTTTTATGATTTTGTTCATGAATGTTTGAGAGGGAAGTAAATTATTCAGAATGTTTAAAATCAAATATGTGCACCTTACTATGTTTTATCAAGAGATCATTATAGATTTACACAAGCTATTGCCCGCGGCTCTGCCCACGTGAGTTATCGGGGTATTTTTTTTCATAGCCTATGACACTCAGAAATAATGTCGTTTTATATTGTTATAAAATTCAAAATCTTTTTAGTAGATTCAGACCTCGCAAAGATTACCTCTTTATAATATCAGTATTGATAAAATTTGGCTAATGTTTATTACAGAATCTTGAACATTTTTCGCGTCAAGAAATCCTAAAATTGAATACCAAATAAATATAATTATGTTTAAAAACACACGCTTTAACAGCGTTAAACGTTATTAAATACCCAGATATTCAGCAACCAAAACTCTTTATATTTAAAATAAACCTCTTCGTGTTACTTCATTTCGTGAGTTTGTAAATGAACAAATAAATATGCTTCTATACAGTTTCTACACAAAATCATATTTAAAATAGTGTCAAAGCATAAAGATTAAGACTGCCCGGTTCGATTCCTGAGTCGGACCAAATGTTTTTATGATCTGCAAATATTTGTTTCGGAGTTTGGGTGTATTCTATGTATAATATGTATGTGTTTACAAAAGAAAGTATATATATGTATTAATATCAGTTGTCTAGTAACCTATAGTACAAGCTCTGCTTAGCTTGCGACTAGATAGTGTTGTGTGATAAAATATCTGAACATATTTATTATTTATTTATAAAATGTTTCGTAGTCATTATACCATAACCGACCAGTGACATTGTAAGTAAAAGGACATTAAATCAATTATTTGCAACCTATCACACTAATCGTTTGAAATGACATGTGACTTACATTCGCCTACCCTATGTTTGTGTATATCCGATAGCACCAATTACAATAATTCAAACGACAATGCCTGACCTATCTCTGTGAATCCATTAACTGATATCGTTATGTAAATACGAACGTCGATACTGATGGATGAGCTTAACTGAAGTTTGTTTTAGACCTATACGGGTTTGTTGTTTAATAAAACAACTGCGCAACTTGACAGAACGGACTTCGCTCAAGTTGTCAATAATACTAATAATTATAACTAACTATATATAGTGTGCAAATAAAGAGTTTTCTGTCTATCTATAACTATAACATTTTGAACATCTGGCACATAGCGCCAATTAGTTCCAAACTAAGCAGAGCCTGTACTTAAAGCACGAAACAACTGATATAAATACTTTTTTTTTATAAATACATACATATAAATGTATGTATGCATGTTCGCGGAGTTTCAGGTCGATGGGTTCGCAGCAATAATGCGAAATCGTTGCGCTTCCATGCTTGCACGCCTGTGTTTCACTTCCAACAGCATCCCAAATGTTTTTTCAGAAAGATGGACTCTCTCCTCATGTCCAGGTGGTTATACATACACACTAATTAAAATTTTTAATGCTAACGCTAGGTTAAATCATTCTGTAACTAACAAAATATGGATATATAAAAAGTCCGAAATTAATAATTTGAATTGAATTGAATTATACATAAGCAGAAACAAACATTTTCAGATCATACAAGCCTCAACGATACCTAAAGCACGACAGTCGCATACACAACCAATGCAACACTGCTTGATGGAACTTGTTATAATAAAAACGGTCAATTGTTAAACTTCATTAAAACACTGGGATAGTTACAAGAGAGTTTGATTCTAAAAAAATAATTATTGTAATCTTTTGACAAATTTTTTTCAATAAAAGTAATTGATTTTTACGGATTTAATTTCCACTCAAAATGAATGATAGTGGAAAAATCTTTTTCATACAGATTTTTTATGCATAGCTCCGCCAATTTGTCTGTATGGTTTATTTTATAACCTAATCCCTCACTGTAGGCAATCCTTCCTGTATAGTATAAGATCTAACAGATAGTAAATGCAAATATAGATTTTGCATGTAAACTACCGGTGCATATTCTATTGCCTATATGTAAATACATTTCTCGAATGAGATGGAAGGCTGTGGTTGTTTTAACCAATAGGTATGTATCCCGTTAAGTAAATTAAGAAGAACTAATTATTGTATAATAACTATTACTGTTTTATATGTATAAACGATTACGTTACGATTATACACTTAGACCTTTAAGTATTATGCATAAACTTCTCGAAACTATTTGCCATCATTGTTCTCTCCTAGCCGATTACGGCCACGGCGACCAGTCTCAACGGAGACAAGTCAACTATGCAGGAGATATTATAGTGCACAAGTGTGTGCGCAAACACAGGTGCACTCTTTGTACCCTCACTCTCATGTGGAAATAGTAATATTTATTATTTTTATTATATACATACATCATCATCATCACCAGCCTATCGCAGTCCACTGCTGGACATAGGCCTCTCCAATTTCACGCCACTTAGTTCGATCTATGGCTTCTCGCATCCAGCTCCTGCCAGCCGTCCTGCGCAAATCATCGCTCCACCATACATAAGAGTAATAATTGTTATATAAGTTAGTTGTAATGTTATGCTGTCTAGGGCTGCCTAATAATCTTCTTAATTTACTTAAAAAGTCAACAAGCCATACCGGATCCGGACCGGACATCCTACCTAACGAAACTCAATTTTCAATTTTTTATTTATGTAATTTCAAAATAAAATATATCAATTAAAAAAGATCGTGTATACCGTTTATGAGTATAGCTATTGCGAATATTCTCGAACGCCAACAGTTTTATTACGCCCTATTCCCGCAAGACCAAACATGACTGTCATAGCGACACTCCAACGTAATATATCGCCACAGTGATTCAACAAATCCACCCGACCGTGTGTACGAGGGAAATCACTTAGCATATGACAAATAGTATCACGGTGACACGCTTTTAAGATACATAATCATACTAACCCAACATCCTACTAAAGAATTTCTACTGTAGTAACATTTTTAACTGTACTTATGACGGACGATTGCTCCTGCTACTGTATTTCAAAATCTCCAGTATTTTCCAAAAGTTACTTTGTATTAACTTTTAAAGTTTCACGTTTCATGATATTATAATTATTTTCACGGGAATTAACTACGGAAACGGAAATTAAGAGTCGACCACGGCCAGTGCAACCCGGCCTAAACGTCAGTCGATTCAGAGGTACCTTTAAATAAGTGATCGCGTTAATTTCTACGAAAACTTGGGACTCTTTTGTCAATCGGTTCATGTACGCAGCTGCATACTGTTATACTGAGATGAAAGAGATTTTTTTAAAAAAAAATATATATTTTGAGAAAACCTCGTATTGAAAAAAATATAATAACAAAAAAATTGAAATGGCGAGTGGACTTCTCGGAGGTCGAAACTGGAGTGAGTGCGCACTGAGGCTTGGATTATTTGTCGAGTAGCGAGTAGCCGAGATTGCTGACTAGGTAATGTATCAGGACTTGCTCAAACAGCCAAGGGCTGTAATAGCCCCTGATTGAGAGGAAAGTTACAGTAATAGAAAATTTTCAGAAGACTGTTCAATAAGTGAACGAGGTTGATTTAAAGTAGGACGAAGCTCAACTTAATGACTGGTGTGTTATCATTATAATTTATTTGCCGGTTTTAGATCACTTAAGCTTTTTAAAAACGTATGCTATCACTAAACTAAAACCTAAAATAAATGCCAATGCCATTATTTTATTTTTGATTTCTATATTTTCCGATTCATTAATCAATTGGTTGGATACAGTTTTAACATCTTTAAGATTATCTAATTTGACTTAATTGATTTTGGGAACAGGGATGTTTAAAGTCATGAAGCGACTAAAATTACAACAATGACGTTAATGATCTTAAAGTTTGACGATACCGCAACATGAGGAAGGTGTGTCAATATGAGCAAAACATTCTCTTACAAATCTAATATTCCTATCGTAAGCTGTATAACTTATCAATTGGCTAGTAGGCCTCGGGTTCGATTCTCGGGTTGAGCCAAAGTGTAATTGACTTTTTCTGATTATAGAAATGCTTAATAACCTAGAGTTTCGAAGTTAGGATCTTTAACCCAATGCTTCAGAGAGCATGTAAAACTGTCGGTTCTGCGCCTGATATCTCACTGGTCATGTCGAATTACCATAACATCGGATTAGAAAGTGACGGAACAAAGAGTGCATCTGCAGTTGCGCACACCCTTGTGCGCTATAAAATATCCTGCGTAGAAGGTGGTAGATAGGATAAAAATATATGGTTTTTCAAAAACAGTTATTTATACAAGCACGTATTTAAAATATGCTTTACTCAAAAAGCTAAGAACACTTCTGATCAAGTGGTATTTCAAACTAAAATGTTACTTATTCAAGATCATCATCAACAAGAGCGCTTTCACTAGTCTACTGCTGCTAATAAGCCATATGCTGACCCAACTATTACAACTCTAACTATAACCGCTAGCGTTACACGTAAAGATTCATAGTGAACGTTGGGCATCGTTTTAGGAATCCGTCCACATCTAATGACTGTATATCATTTTAATAGATTTATATGTATTCTGCTGAATGTGATTTAGATGGGATATGAAAATAGTTTCCTTTTCAAGCCTGAACTAAACCACAGGCAATTTTTATTAGATTTCTAGCCAGTCAGTAAAGATTCCTTTAACGAAAACTTAGTGAAAGAAGGAAATATTAGGAAGGATAAACTTTTACCAGAAGAAAAAAACTGTACTGTCATCGTTTGTATCGTGGGATTCCGTAATTCTAAGAGAAAACCTTATCAGTTTTGCTATATATATTTTTCAGTCCACGGCGTAACCTATAAGAATGTTAGTATCATTATCACCATCAGTCTGTTGCAGTCTACTGGTGGTCTTAAGCATCTCCCAAAGCACTAAGATAATGTTAGTATCGCAAGATTATTATGAAAAACCTACCTAGTCTAATCGTGCCAGTAAAATGGTAGAATGAAATCTAAGAAAAAAAATTGTTGTACATTCTCTACAAAAATGGCTTTAGACTTAAATCGTTAGAAAAAATCAAATCGGAATATATCAATTTGCTTTCTTAATAAGAAAGTCGTAGCTAAGTCTACGAGTTCGCAAGCCTCCGTAGTCTCGTATATAGTTGTTTATGGTAATACTGGTTCAGCATTTCTACGATGCACCATATGCATTCAAATCAGCTCTTGTTTAGATTATTGTATTAAACATGAAAATGTATAGTTATTACGTTATTTTCGCTTTAATATAGTGTCTTTTGAAGTTTTTGATAAAATATACGTGTTTTATGGAAGAAATTGAGAAATAATTGAGTTTCCAGGAATGGACTCTTTCCAGGAATGGGGAGTTATTGCAACAAATCCTCATGTTTTTTTTTATTGATCAAACGAGCTGACGTGTCGTATAATCTTAAGCGAAAACCGCCGCCCATGGACATTGGCAACGTACTTGTGATGTCATGGCAACACCAGAGACATCACAAGTACGTTGCCGACTTTTAGGGGGTGCGGGTATGGGTTAGGTTATGGGCCTCCAGTATCCTAACACTGTTTCACACCGGTTTTCTTTCTATGAGAAGCCGCCAATTGTCCATTCATACCGAAGTGTGGCACACCCATGTTTAAACATGTGGATTAAATTGCACATATGGCCAAATTAAAATAATAAAAAACTGAAATGATATCACAAATTGGCTTTGAGTTATAGCTTAATTATACTACCTGCGCAAGTTCTTTTACGTGTCTCGAAAGAAATAAAATTTTCCTGTTTTTGCATCATTTTTCATTACTGCTTTGTCCCGACGTGATTTTATATAGCCTCAATCCTTCCTTAATAAATGGGCTATTCAATTATCAAAGAATCACCAAAATTAGTCCAGCTGTTCATGAGTGATACTGTGACCAGGAGAAATAGGGGTTCATTTTCACACTATATTTAATATTATAGATGTGAATATAAATTCGTTTGTTACGCTTTCACGGGAAGTAACACAGGATGCTTTCAAATAAATGCGAGCGAAGCTGCGGGTGAAAGCTAGTATATATAAAATATAAATAGACATATAGATTCTGGCTTGCTTGATTAACATTACTGCAGTTTACCATGTTGGAGCAGTCCTATTGATAAAGCTGGGCGGTTGATAGAAGAACTTTGTAGTAGCTACTACAGAACACCTTATCTTTGGGCTTATATGTTTCGGTTTGAGGTGTTCTCTAGATGGGCGAGGTACCATGATTACTAGAGTGACTCATTACCTGTTAGTGCCATTAAAACCTATATGTTGGAATTTTCTAATATTACGGGTACATAATAATTTTTAGTTGTAATAACAAATATTAATAACAAGCTTACTTGAATATAAACCACTGCCTTCCAGTGCCGAGCCGTCAAAACGGAAGTGTTTCCCTTCGTCTATGATGGCAGATCCTTTAAGCAGGGCGTAAAAAAAATATCTGACCAGGCAATTTTTCGTTTTTTTTTATATATGTATCCGTCAACCTCTTGCATGACAAGAGTCCTTGTTTTTTCTTTTTTGTCAAAATTTCTTCATATTTAATTTTTGTGTCCATTTCATTATTTTTATTTTTTTGGGTTAAAGTTACACATATGCTACAGGCATCCAAGGAGTCAGTTACATCCGTCCCAAATTTTATCGAAATTAGTCCAACTGTTTGAGAGGGCAGAAGTAAGAAACACTTTTGTCACAAACTTGTTTTTTTAACTTCCGTCGCAAAAAGAGGGCTGTTATAAGTTTGACATCGAACTCTGTCTATCTCTGTGTGTGTGTCTGTCTATGGCATCATAGCTCCCAAACGGATGGAACGACGATGCGATTTTTTTCATTACAAGGCCAGTTTCTTTGCAGTTGTTGTTGCATCCTTGTGCTTGTTCTTAACTAGGTTTGGTTAATATCGATCCAGTAAAAGTATTAGCTTTTTTCAAAATGTTGTAAGGCATTAATGGTGTATGATTACTCAATTAAGTGCTACAAAATTAAGGGGTTTTTGACTGAAATGGAAGCGACAATTTAACTGAAATGGAAGCGACCCACTAGTTTCTGATAAAGGCAATAATACCCGCAGTGTTCAGGGTTGCGCCATTTAATAGGGTTTAAAAGTTACACCACATTACTTTATAGACTCTGAATTAGAACACGTTTTGTAGAAATTTGTCCTAAGCCGGGTACGACTGATATATTTGAAGCAATTTGTAATAGTTATAATCTACCAAAACGACTTACATAAATTATAATAAAAGGACTATATAATTTAATGAAACCTACACCGTTCTACCCTTTTCGTAAATTTATTTTTGTTCTAATATATAACTTGTCATTAGTCTTGTCGTTTATCTAGTCACTTTTTATGTAAAACATATTTTCTTCTCTTTTTTTGTAATTCCCTTATTAGGAATATATATCCTGTGTTGCGAGAGATTTACAAAACTACATAAAAATGGATACAAAGAACATCCATACTCGGAACAACAATTTGTAGATCACACTAAGTGTCATCCCATGTGAGATTTGAATCTACAATACATGGCACAGTAGAAAGTGGCGTGGCGACCGTTTAAACCACTAGGCTAACCGTGCAGTCACTAGCTCTCACCAGCAGCTCCTCATGTTTATATGTGATGATAAATCGGTGGAGCGGTTTAGCCGTAAAAGCGTAATAGCCAGAAAAAGTCACTTACAACTTTAAAATATTAATTCAGACGTTAGCAAATGAGCAGATGGTGATAACCTAATAGTTAAGGGCAACAAACAGTTTTCGCCGCTTACAGTATTTTTCAACCCATGGTGTTGATATTAAGACTTAAACAGCAATATTACTGGGCGGTGCAAAACAATAGTATACAATATTATACAATATTGGTACAAGTTTAAAACGTTTATTAAAATATACCTCTCTTGTACAAGAAGAAATAAAATAACAGCTGTAAATAATCACGCGAATGTGTTTAAAGACTTAAAATGTCTCTGTGTTATACTGTACTGTACTCTGTGTGTGATAAAAGGGACCTTGGAAAAGGATAAAGTAAACTATCGCGATAGCGAGGATACACGCCTAAAACCATAATATGTATAACACAAATAACTTAAATGAAAGATATTAGCGAGTAGTTTTGCCATAAAAGTTGAATCACTTTATTCGATTCCTACACAAATTCACTTTATATTTCCTGAAGTTACTCTTTCACTATAAATAATACTGTATATAGAACGAAAATGCCTTCAGAATACAAACAAACACAAAACAGAAGCCCTATAACCTTCACTCAATCCGCAAGCAACGAACCCCACATCCAACCAATCAAAGGAAACTTTTACTAGAACAAAAGAAAGTAAACAGCACACTCATTGGGAAGTTAGCTAGTTAGCGCCCGGCCGAAATAGGGGATCGTAGTCCCCGATATAACAAAGTTGTACTTGTTATTTATCTAATCCTAGACGGTCAGCCAGCTGACATTGTTATATTGCTTTTAATGTAATGTGGGTTTGGACCCACTGCACTGTGAGCGTGAGTTACTAGTTTGTTAGAAGTCGCATGAGGGCTTTGAGCTTGTTGTATTCATAATAGCTACATGTTCTTTTGGAATTGCTTTTGGATTACACTAAGAATTACAATATTAAGGTTGAAAATAATAGTTGTATCCGAATGTCATTTTATTGAGAGCTGAGACAGAAAAAAAAGAAAAGAAACCACGTTTGTGAGGCTGCTGACGCTTTGCTTATCTGTTTACAGGCGAAATTTTTATTGTAATTTCTAAAGTGTTCTAAGCGATTTAAATATGGTAACCACCACCCACCTAACATAACGAAATTGATTAAATTGATCAATCACTAAGTTAGTTTTTATATTATGTACTGAAGGTTTAAAAAAGTACACATGTACTACATGACATGCGGGCCTTAAGTTACTTAATTTCACTTTTATCCTGTACTAGCTCACTGAAGGTTTTGTAAGTCTTTATTGACGTTAGGTGACTGATTTTGTACATTTTCTTTTTAAAGACTACTCCCGCATTCGGATTATACATTCCTGTGTCACGGGGATCTTTATAAAGATACATTAAACGGACACAAAGTACACCCACACTTAGAACAACAATTTATGGATCACACAAAGTGTAGTCCCATGTAGGATTTGAACTTACAACACTTGGCGCAGTAGGAAGCGGTGTGGCGACCACTGAAACCACTAGGCCAACCGTGTAGTCAATTTGATTTAAGTGCAATGGAATGGTTGTACAAATTTAAATATGAAAGTTTAACTCTCATGGAATGCAATTTAATAATACAACTACTTCATTAAACAAGAAAGTACAAAATGATCTTTACATTTTATATATATCTTTGCTACAGTGCAAACATGTGTCAAAGACTGTTTCAAAGAGTGGCTTTTAACTAATTAAACGGAGTGTCTGGTTGTTCTAGCTACAATGTGAAGTCCAGCGGTCGTTCTTTGATAAAAATAGATGTTCGTGGTCTCTAAGGAGTTCTATTATTAGTTTTGGAGACAACTTTTGATTACTTTGATAATTAATTTATTGTGAAACAAGTTTAACTAAGGCGTTGATGATCCTGTTTGTTGCGGCAAAACACACGGACATACAGTTTTTAAAGGGTTTTGCAAAATTCTTATTGCGTTTTAACTTGATCCCAGTAAAATCTAGTTACACTTAGTTACTTATTCTTATACTAGATTCCTCACTTAGTTACTTATTCTTATACTAGATTCCTGTTAAGATATTAAATATATTTTTATAATGTAAAAAACACAGCAATAAATTTGAACTGTTAACTGTTGTTGTTCTTCTTTTGATGATATGGCAATCAGCCGGATCAGCTATTTCTGCCAATGTCAAGTATTTCAAGTCTTCAATTCTAAGTCTTCGAGTCTTCAAGTCTTCGTCGTGATAGAATTAATAATAAAAAAATATAAAAAACGTGGATGACATGAAATGGGGACCGTCTTTCGCAAAAACAAAAAACGATCCTATGATAATAGTTTTACATATGAGAACTTAAGTTTGAAGGAAGAGAACACGATAGGACCGATGACAGGCGTCATCACGATTTTTCGATACTGTTTCTCATCTTGTAGATGTACTTACGTTAGCACAAGAATCGAAATTAGGGTTGATTTTGTCACTATTTCTTTCTTTAATAAAATAGTCCGCGTGATATTCTACATTATATCTATCTCTGTGCCTAATTTTACCCAGATACGTTCAACCGTTCAAGTTTCATTGTATACAAAAACTGATTCTAATAATATATGACGCAGACGTTGAATAATCTAGGTGTAACTGAATATCAAAACCTCCATCACTAATCAATATGTTTAAAGCGTCGGTCTCGCTACCGTGCCTCAATGAGTACTGAGAATTAGGTTACCGCATCGAACATAAAGGCATTAGGTACATAGTATTTAGAAAATCCAGGAAGTTGTGTAGACCAATCCATTCAATGGATGTATACCCACACTTTTTAAAGGGTATTTTAATAACCCATCTCTAGTTAAAGCTGGAGATAGTCTGTGCATCTGTTTTAATTAGTTTCAATATAACTTATTCAATAAATTTTTGGTACTAGTACTGTAATCCATTTTTTTTACTTTTTAATCATTCTGCACTCTTTCTCTATAAACTTTGACTGTGCCAAATAACATAAGTTTCCGTTCGCATAGTTTTCGTACGTACGCCTTAACCTTCTCCTGAGAGGATACCCGAGCCCAGCAGTGTGCCATTATGGGTTGTTGATGATGATGATGATGATAGTTTTCGTAAAATAGGGACTAAAGTTTTTGCTTCACGTATCAATACTATTAATATTTTATAATATTAAGACAAGTTTTAGTTGTCGAAAAGAAGATAGTCTTTTTAAAATTAATAGTCCTCTTAATATGATTTATGTTTGCCATTAGGTAAAGTAGAATCGTTTTGGCAGAGCCATGTATAAAAAAATAATGAAAACGTCCATAAGTCATCCCCTTCGAGGACTTTTTTAAATAACTACACGGATGGCTTAGTGTTTTACTGCGATGAGTGTTGTGGGTTCGATATCCACTTGGGATAACACTAACTTTAAGTGAATCTCAAATTGTTTTTCTGATTTTGGGTGTGAGATAATATACATATATTCCTTGCATGAGAGTTGTCTTTATAAAAACGAAAAAACTGGATTATTAAGTCCCGTTTAATGATATTAAAAAGTGAAAATATCTATACTGTGATTTCAACATACACCGTACTAATATTTTTCACTTTACATTCGCTATCTTATCTCGAACGCCATTTCAGCGGCTGAGATGTCGCGAACATCTCGACTATCATATATGATGTTATGCGCCAACTTGCAAAATGTACTTACTTAAGCGCAGCGCCTTATATTGAATGCCGTAGTTTTTAGGAATATATCACCGTTGTTCACCTTAAACGATTACTACTTGTCTGTGCGGTGATAGATTAAAAATACGAAATGCCAATATCCTTATTCATCACATTAGAGTGTGTAAGAAATGACTAAGAGAGTAAACTATTATTCTATGTACAATCAGTTTTACTCTGGAATGCACTTCCAGCCGAAATCAGGTCCACAAACCGTCTCACTTAAGTGCGAGAACTCCTCCAAGGAAAACTGGCAGTACTGACACAACGTTAGTATCTGTCGGTGTACCTTTATATAATGTTAACAATATATATTGTGTATGATTATATAACTATGTATGTATACATAAATATGGGAGACAGGTGTGACATATCCTATCGCAAAGGAAGGATCCTCCTACCAGGCGAGGTGATCATGAGTGGCGGGCCGAGGTCCAACAGTTGATGTTGGGATATGTATATATGCTAATCGGCGCGAGAACTTCTATTGCGCGATTCAGGATTGGTAGTTTGTGCGTTTCCTTTATTACTCCATAGTTGTCTCATTAGTCTTCGGTAGATGGCGCTGTAGTGTGTTTCTGTTTGCGTTGTATGTGGGAGTCGCCACAGTAAATGTTGTAGTAGATTTATTTATAATGTAGAGTAGTTGCATTTGATGTATTTTTTTAATGACGTAACTGTTATAATCTTTGTCGGATTTAGTACTTTGTCTTAGAACCTACCACATCATACTTCTACGTCACCTAAAGGTTGACTGGGAGAACATACTTGATGGCATTAAGTCCAGCTTTGTACGTCATGTTCAATAAGTTTGAAATAAATAAATAAACTATGTAAGTCAACGTCACTGCAAATAGAAGATAAATTAGAAAAAAACCATAATACCAACCCTTCTGGGAAGCGTGGTATAGTGGAACATCACCTCATTTTCAAGGAGAGGTATATATCCAATGTGGATTGTGGACTGTGGACTGTTAAAGGCTGTTGATTTGTGATGATGGGATTACTATTTATACATAGTATAGTTAAAACAATTATTAAAATTATAATTAAGTTGAATTACGAATACATGGAATAGGAGAAACTTTAACACTTTTCAAGTTTTAAGATATAAAATAGAAACCTTCTTGCACAAAGACATTGATCAATCAGTTTCTTAGATAAAGAATCCCACCAGAAATCAGGAATATACATAATATTCTCGCGTGTGTCGCCAGAGAAGTCGGTACCACCTTATAAACATCTAGATTTGGCTATTTACCATTCGGTTATATAATGTGAAAGCGTATTGACTCTGCAGCTTTAGAATTAACATGAGGATATTGGGAATACTAATTAAAATGAAAAATTAGATGAGAACGGAAAATGATGGATAAAACCCACAAACTTTAGCTGGAGCAGAGTCGCAAATCTCTATTACGAAATAGTAGTTGGCGAGAAATTATGTTTTACCAATAAGATTAGATATTAAATATCATTTATTCTGTATCTGTTTTAATAGTACGTTGATCCAGTCTGTAATGAAATAATCTGGTTCCATAGCAAGCGCTACCCTAGTTTGGAATCAGATAGCTGTGTATATGAGGTTATTTTTATAGCCAGCAATAACACAAATATATACACAATTTTGTGGTGAATTAATACGACCCACAGAGATATGACTACTCGCATTAAACTTACATGTTAGATACATTACGAATTCAGTATTATATCTAACTACTACTGAAAATCCAAAATTCTGAACAGCTTTATTGCAAGCATTTGATAGAATTCTAATATAAGGTTCTACGTTATTGGAAGTACATTTGCAAGATCATTTCGAGTAGTTAAGAGTTGGCAGCGTGCCAACTGATAGCGTCGAACACTTTCAAATATTAAGACAATATCAATATTGAGTGTATCTATTTAGTGAATGACTACATAACCGTAATATAAACGTTATCTACGCAATAACTAACTGGATGAGTAGTCAGATAATTGGTCAACACAAGCACCCACACTCATATACACACACAGTACATATACCCTTTCATATACACAGACACACATGAACGTACACCCAAACGCATACTTATTAACACGCACAAGCACGTACAAACGCACACACCAAGTCACACACACACATATGCACGCATGTACGCACGCACACGCATACACACCGACACATACAGACACTGATTCTATATTTTTCGTTGGTTTCGGAAATACATTTTACACTAGTTCAGGGGTCAAAGGGTTCAAAGTTTTTTTTTGTTAATTTTTTGTTTACTTTTTACTATACGGCCGTTCACCATCTTCTTTAAGAATATAACTCCTAGAGAATGTTAAGGAAAAAGATAGGTCGAGGAACTTAGGTCAGATCAGGTTGGAGATACTGCAAATCTCGAATGAGGAAAGGGACTGAGACTGCAGTAACTTAAAGAGACCTAGATCCAAGGGTCTCCGTTGTTGGAGAGGAACAAAGGCCAGGAACATGAATTGTCTTTGTCAGGTAAATGTAAAATAATGGATAATGATTCAGGGGCCTTTTGTGCTCATGGTTAGACATCCTAACTGTGAGGCCGAAGTACGTGGCTCAATTGTGTGGGTGTAATTTATATAAATGTATGTTTCTAGAAATGTGTGTATTTATTAGCAGACTGCTAACCATAGTGTAGATTCTGCCTATTTTGTAACTACACTGCCATTTGTGAGGTGTCAGAAGATTTTATTATAATTGACTGCCTTGTAGCAGCACGCGACTGCTGTCCATGGGGTCTCGGGTTCGAATCCTGGTCCAAACCAAAAGTATGTACGATATGCAAATATTTGTTTCGGAGTTTGGGTGTTTTCCATGTATAATATGTCTGTATTTATAAAAAAAATGTATTTGTGTATTCATATCAGTTGTCTAATACCCATAATACAAGCTCTGCTTAGTATGGAACAAGATAGCGTTGTATGTTAGATATCCGAAATATTTATTTATTTATTATTTACTATCCGACTGCGACAGAAGGAGGGTTAAGTTTTTCGGGTGTATGTATGTATGTATATTTCTTTGGCATGCTTTAGAGCCTAAACGGCTTGTCGTACGTTTGTGTGAGAGGTGTCAATAGATTAGTCTTGATCGTGAGAGTGTCATTGGGTACATTAAAAATAATTTTTTTTTTCAGTTTTTTGACGAATTTAATAAATATGGCAGATATTAACGCAGTCGGGATCTTTTTTTGATAACTCTTCACTTGTTAAATTAAATTTTGACATGTACACATGGCTATGGTATATACGGTAGAACTATTAACAAGAAAGTGTTTTTCTTATTAACAGGCTTGTATTGTTACCAGAGCCTTTGGTTTCCGATATTTATAGTACCATCATAATTATTGCGCCTACACATGTGAAACAATTAAAAGGTAATTCAAGAGTTTCCTTTACATAATTTCTCGCAATTATAACATCATTAACCATTGTGTTCGTATAATTAATATTTACACTCTCCTGTGCAATTAAATGAGTCTGTTACGTATACAGTTTAAATCTATTACTATGCTGTACTTTTAATATTGGGGTAGCAGTTATGTAATAAACAATTTTCCGAATAATGTTAAACAAGCAACTTAGCTGCTTGTTTCGTACTGATTTTATAATTTCCTACGAATTTCGATATGTATTTTGTCTATAGATTTTCCATAGTATATATTTTTTAGAGTTCCGTACTCAAAGGGTAAAACGGAACTCTATTACTTAGACTCCGGTGTCTGCCTGTCACCTGGCTGTATCTCATGAACCGTGATAGTTTGACAGATGAAATTTTCAGACATGATATATTTCTTTTGCATCTATAACAACAAATACTAAAAAATAGAATATAGTAATAGTTCAGAGGGCTTCCATACAAAACATGTGATTTTTTACTCTTTTTGTTAGTTAGATAATGGTAAGGAACCCTTCGAGTCCGACTCGCGCTTGGCTGGCTCTTTTTATTTTACCAAATTTAAATGAAACTGAATCCAAATATAGGACACTCTGCCAAAGATAGGGAAGCTTATTTTTTTTGGTAAAGAGACACGTCATAGTTTTTTCCCATAGTACCATGTTCCATTATCATCGTCAACAACCTTTAATAGAAATTATATTAATAAATTTCGAGTTTTACCTCTCTTTAGTCACGCCTGTTAACCGACGTAGTTATTTTACCGCTTCAAAAGAAGAAAAACAAAGGAAGAGAACGAATGTGGTAAAACTAATTCATATCTACATTTAGACTAAAGCAAGCTATTTTTTATGCAAGCACGCAGTCACGACATAGATTAACCTTGTAATAAATCTAAGCCTAGTTACAATAAGTTTAGAAAATTATCCGTAATAAATGAAAATAATTGGATAATAGTAACGCGGGTCACTTGAAGTACACACTTGTGGTCGGGTTTGAGTAAAAATAATATACAACTTATTAAACACTTTTGATTCTATTAAACAACAAGAGGATAGCAACTAAATCAATAATTTTGATCCTCATGATCATGCTGAGTTGGACGAAGATACTCAAGTCAAAGGAACCAAGCTGACGTGAACGTACAGCAGTCATAAGAGTCATGTTATAGAGAATTAAAAAAAATGGAAATAATTAGAAAGACGAATTTTGAAGAGCGTGGCTTAGTGACGTCACTTGCTTTTCTAAAAAGGGATTTGGCATAGAAGCGACGGCTTGGAGAGGTAGACTGTGCGACAATAGTGCGAGGAGTCTTTTATAGGAATCAGAGCTGGACGGACGTGTTAGCACCGCATGTTACCTACAGCTGCGATTTCATTTAATTATTGGATACAGCCTATTGTCAGTATTATTAAGAACTTTCATGTTTATGATTAACTTTAAAGAGAAATCTTAATACTGAAATTTATCCACTCTTTATAACAGCTGAAGCAGCGTCTTTGAAAAAATTAAATGCGCCAGAAGCAGCTTCAATTGTTCCAGCGCCAATATTTTTGATAGCTTCGTTGGTATGGCGCAATGCCTTCCCAAACTGATTTTGACTTTCTGAAAAAAATATAAAGAACTGTCGATTAAAGATGACGAAGAAACCCCACTGGACCTGATTCCCTCAGATCATTCTCCCTATTTCTATTCCTTACCCTAATTGTTATTTTCTTTTTTACAACCTGAAAATGATTATAATCCCAATGATACTTAAGTTAGGCTTTTACAAAAAAATAAAATATTGAGAAATGAACAGGAGTACGATGATTATGAGTTATGAAGCATTGATGCCACTAAACCACTTACTTAAGGCCGGCATGAGCAAATTGCTAGTCAGCTTTCCCATGTAACTGGTTTCCCTTTCTTTACCTTCCAGTGGTGAATGTGCAATTTCACTTTTGTTACTTGTTAAATAGTTGTCAGAATCGATTTTAGCTTTCGATTCATGATTTTTAACTGAACTATTTGTATCTTTGTTTTCCTCATCTTCATCCAGTTCCAAACTTACAGTTTCTGATACGTATGGAGTTTTGTTACCTGAATCTTCCGATGACTTTTGGCTTTTGATTTTACTAGTATCCTTTTCAGATCTGGCATCTTTTCGTGTCTTTGTTTTATCTGTACTTGTACTAATGGGACTAACATCGTGGTCTACTTTGGTAACATTTTTAGTTTCTTCATCATTTTCTGGTGTAATCGTAGAATCTTTGATCGTTTCTTGATTTAAGGTCATTTCTTCGGCAGATGTTGGTGGCCAATTTAGGCATACCTGAAAATTTTACCATATACTGTAATAAGATAACTAAGACATTTATCCTTTGTTTTAATTATTATTCTTAGACTAGTAAACAGGTCACTTCATGCTACATAAATCCCTCCACTCTTGCGTACCATGTAACACGACGATCACAAGTGAGCTACGGTTCCCTTAAATTTGAACTCACCTCAAAAACTCGGCAAAGAGCTACGAAAGGATTTATTAACATGAGTGTCTTGTGAATGCAAGTACTGTCTAGGCAGCCAGAGTGTGGGTCGCAGTGAGTATGGTGGCCTTCACTTTTGGATTCTACTAATGCTTTCCATCAGGCTAAGTAGAGTTATTTGGCAGTTGTATGTGAAAAATAATATATATCATGTTGAATATACGTTTATAATGGCAAAATTTGATTTGGCTTAATTGCCGAACAGTCAATATTTTGTTTCATTTTAGTGCCACTACTTACTTCCTAATCTCTTCATTTGTCAGAGTAACAAGTATCACCGTACCGAATCACAACTACCAACCACTATTTTAATATTTTGTTACAATTTATATCACCTTAGTATGAAATCAATGTTGAACACATTTTATTAATATCAATAAAAATTTCCCTTGCTCTGTTTTCATTAAATTTGATTTCATGGATTTGAAATCTATACAAATAAATTAAATTTAAGTGCTTGCTTGAAATATTAAAATAACCGCTTTTTACTAAATACATATATACATGAATACACGGTGCATAAACCAAATTATTATTTTTTTACAATTTTCGCCTGTCTGTCTGTTAGTTCCGGCTAAGCTCTGAAACGGCTGGACCTATTTTGACTGGCAGATACCTGATGCAATAAGAAGTAACTTATGCTACTTTTTTTTAGACTAGCCTTACCCTGCGGTGTTGACCACGGTTGTAAAGGTACAACAATAACCGCATAACATCGCGGAACTTAGCTAGTACTTTATATAAATTATATGAAATTTTGCTTGTTTCAGTTTATGAAGTATGTAGAATAACAATTTACAGTTATTTCTATAGAGTACATTTTAATTTAAATCATAACATTAATTGCTTGCTGCTTACTTTAGTCACCGTGTATAAACTTCTTCTAGGAATAGAGATTTTTGGTCTGCTATACTATTTTTGTACTTAGTGTTTTATCTGTATTATCATACTCTTCATTGAAAATATATAATATCCGTTCTTTGATTATGAATATTACTGGCGTAGTAGACTAGATCCACGCTGATTTCAGCACGAACGGGCCGACTTGACCGGGACGGTAGGTCAACATGTCACATGTCAACATTCTTTTTTTTTACGCTGATAACCCCTCGGATACCATTGGCATATTAAACTCGAACCAAATAATATCGCACGCCGTTTAGGGTACTAGGAGTCGGGGAACCAGGTACACCAGAGAAAGGAAAACCCTGGAACCCCGACGTACCTCGGGCCACCTGCGGTTTGTAGGTGACCCCCTCCTATGTGAAAACCCCGAGGTTTCCGTTGCTGTACCCAAAAAGGGTGGGGCGCGATCAAGTGCGTTGCGAGCAAAATGGGGCGCGCGCGGGCCTGCTTCTACTAGGGTGACAGATGGCCTCATCTGTCACCCTCAGGCTTGCGCTTATGGAGGACGGAGATCATTTTGTGATCTCCGGCGCCTGAGGCGTCTGCGATACCTGGCCCGTTCCCTAAAAAGACTATAACAACCTAAAAAATAAAATTTTAGCCTACAATGGTGCTAATGCTGTTGTTTAAATACTCTCTAAACTAGACTTAAAATCACATTAAATAAATTTCGTCCTATCAAACGACGTTTTAAATTTCAAAGATTGACTAAAATTACATATGTAACAAAAGAAGTTATCTAATTACATAAAATTCAAGAATACAAGATAATTTCTGATACATATTAGTTTAAAGACGCTACAACAGAATTACCAATATCAATGTCCCATAATTAAGTAGTAAATTACGGCCACCACTATGGTTTTTGATCAAACTTTGAACAAGCGATAGACAAAAGTATAGATTGTTTAATTACGAAGCACTGTTTTACCAATTATATATTTTCTAAAACAACGACATACCTTTTGTTATACAGCACAGTATGTACTTACAATATACAAATTTTAATTTAAATCATTTTAATTTATTTTATCATAATAATTTTCTTAGTAGATAGTAGCTTCTCCACTGTTATTAGAAATGGAGCTTAAATAATTTGAAACACAAAATTGTTACTTACAAATATAATACTCAAAAACAATATCACTCGAATCATGCTGTCGCCACGTGGTTTTGGCAGTACGTGTATATCGATACTAAAGACCTAATACAGTGCTGAGAAAAGCAACGGCACATTTTCAATTATAATTGCTTAATGTAATACACAGTTTATATTTACTTTCATTCATTTTCTATGATAACGGGCAGTTTGATGTTTAAATTCATTGATTATTTTTCTTATTAGCAGTTTCATATCCATTTGTTAACAAAGCTTTGTACCCTATTTAACAACAAGCGAAAATAAAAAAATTAAAAACCCCCTACGCAAGCACTCAATCGAGTAATCTTACGCCGAAAATGCCTTACATCATTTCGAAAAAGAGTTGATACTCTTACACTACTGGACCGATACTAACCAAACATAGCTAAGAACCACCGGCCAAAAATCTGGCTTTCAAATGAAAAAAATCGCATCGAAATCAGTCCATCCGTTTAAGAGCTACTATGCCTCAAACAGACACACATATAGACAGACAGGCAGACAGACATCAACGTGAAACTTATACCACTACTCTTCTATGGGAACGGAGAAGTATGTTTACCACAGTTAGTTTATATGAAGGAGGATTCTACAAAGATACAAGAATACAAGAGAACCACTAGTTTATATTAATCTGCATTTTAACACCGTTTTCTGTTCATGTGGTTAACATCTTAATTGCAGTATTCTACTGAACATAGAGCTCTTCCGTTGCACGCCACTCTGATCGACTGCAATGAGTTGGTGATGGGATGATGATAACGGTCACCTTAAATCCGGCTGTGTGGCAAGAACAAAGTGAGAAAATTCTACAGGTTAACAGAACCGTAAAGATGACACTTAGTATAAACCCTATACAATCTCGTCTAAAAAGCTTGGTAAAATAGACCAAAACTTTAGATGAAAATGATGTAAGTATTTTATAACTGGTAGAGTGTCAAAACGACTTATAGATAGTCAAACAGAATACGCTCGGCCACAAGAAGGGAATGCCATGTTTGTACTATTACCTACCGTTGGAGAGCCACGCTTCGGCACGAATGGGCTGGCTCGACCGGATATATACATAGCTTCACAGAAAACCAGCATGAAACAGCGCCTGCGCTGCAACGGCAACGCATTTGTGACGCCTCTGGCGTTGCGGGCGTCTATGAGCGGCGGTAATCGCTTACCATCAGGCGATACGTTTGCTCGTTTACGATCAACTCCATACACATAATTTCTGATGGTGATTGCCGTCTTAACTTCTATAGAATTGATCGGAAATTTAATGGTAGAAGAATAGTATTCTCTGCGAAACTGAATTGGGTGTTTACGAGTTGTTAAATCGTTGTTGTTTTAAATGTATTAATGCAAAATAATGGAGGTAGGTTTCAAGAGGTTGGGTGAAGTAAGGTAAACCTGGGGGGAGGGAGGGGCTGGATGTCGCAATAAAGCAGTTCCCAGATCCCTCCTGTCTCTGGCGCAGAGTGGCACACCGTGTGGTTTTAGTCGGTTCGATTCTAACACACCGCCCCGCCGCACGTAAAAAAATTATAAAATAAATAAAGTAATCACAACGAGGGGAACAGAGACGCAGTGGACGTTTGGATCTGTATAATAAGAATAATTTCTTGATAAAATACAGAATTATTCACGTTCCTGAAAGTATGTAAATTTATGTCACTAATTTAATGCTTTTTACAAAATTGACTGTTATTACTTTGCTGTTGTTTGTAATATTTTTTATTTATGTATTGTCCGTGATGAAGACTTTATTTTTGTAATAAAACTTATCCTTTATAATGTACATACATTATGATAGAATATTACTCCTAATTTCTAGCTTGCCCATCCAGGGGTGAAACAGAAATAAGGGAAGGTCAGTTTTGATTACACAAATTACCTTTGGTTTAAAACGAAGAGGCATTTCATTACTATGATTTACTAGCTTTAACCTTTATAACAATAACCACGGGAAGCTAATCTCAAAAAATATTCTAAGTTATTCTTCATATGATTAGCTATCTGCGTCTAAAACTCTCTTCAAAATCATTCCAGCTAATCCAGAGATTAACACAGAACAAACAGACAGAAATATTTTTCGATATACCTATGTACCGTACATTCTTTCAAATGTATTTAGTGTAAAGCTATTAATTTCAAATTACAAAGCCATTAGAATTTCATTTATTTCTTCTATAGATTTCACGTGCCTAACTAGCCATTAAGTGAACAGTCAGAAGCACTGTAGTGTAATATAAAAATAACATCAAAATTGCGCAGCAGGTGTGTTGTAATAAATACATGCAAAGCTTGGATTACAAACAGTTGACGTTTTTCGCTGATATGGGTGCCGTACCGTCAGCGAAACGTTTAAACCAGGTCTTACTAAAGGATAAATCATTTCGAAATGTACCTGCTGATTTAATACACCCTGGTTGTTCTTAACAAAGTTTCTTAATTAAAAATTCACGTGTTTATCTTCACGTATATGTATGACTAGGAGGTGGAGGTAATAGAAATGGTAGAGAAATTTCATATTTTCTTATTCATTATTAGTTTATTGTCTTTTTAACCGCTGACGCTAAGATGATGACGCGATATTATAAGTTGGACGTCTCTGTGAACCTGAATAAAGCATCGTAGCTCCCGAACGGATGAATTAATTTCGTTTATGCTATGTATTTTCGTTGAAGTCAACGTTAGCCTTTTTTGAGAATATTATCGTTATGTCATGTCCCTCTAACACAAAAGGATAACCCTCCGACCAGGCGAGTTGATCATCTCTGGTGAGCCACTGCCCAACGGTTGATGTTGGGAAGTTGTGTATATGCCAATCGATGCTATAACTTCTGTTGCACGATGCAGGATTGGAAGTTCCTTCGAATTGTACATTACTCGTTTGGTTATATCCGGTAGATCGTGCTGTAATGTGTTTTCTTGTTGCACTGTATGTGGAGTCACACTAACGACAAAGCAAACTGGAGTAAGGATAACCAATAGAGCAAGACAGGCAGTATGGCACCTTCTCTATGTAGATATGTTTTTAATTCATTAATTTCGTAGATTTCATAAACAAACCCTTTGACGTTGAGTGAGTAAGGTAACTAAAGATACATGGGTTATTGCTGTTACTTGTAGGGAAATCTAAAATGGAAATAAAAGGATATGAAATATGATATGATGAAAATAAAAGGACTTAATTAGTAAGAATGAATACTTTTTACGAGAAAATGATGATCCTTGGTGGCGCAGTGGTAGCGTATGCGACTGCTGTGCTAGAGGTTTCGGGTTTGATTCCTGAGTCGGACCAAATGTTTGTATGATATGCAAATATTTGTTTCGGAGTTTGGGTGTTTTCTATGTATAATATGTATGTATTTACAAAAAAAAGTATATATGTATTAACATCAGTTGTCTAGTACGCATAGTACAAGCTTCGCTTAGTTTGGGACTAGATGGCGTTGTGTTAAAATGTCCGAAAAAAATAAGATTTTTACCTTTCAATGGATGTTCTTTTTCATTTCTGTTTGTACCGAGGGTTGACATTACAATTGCTATTAAAAGCAAAATCCGTTTTAGACGAAACAATCTGAGTACACATTGAGTAGACTTTCGATCAAATTGTCTCGTGTGGAGTATAGTATCACGAACGCCTGACTTGATCAGGTTTGGCTATGTGAAATTTATTCGATTAAAGCTCCTTTTGAGCGGTATACAGAGCGAATGTGTTTCAAGTAGTTATATTTTTACAGTATCCAGGTTCCGAATTATCTGTATCGTGGTTATGTTTTGAAATGTTTATACTCCTAAGATCAATACTTAGGTTGACATTGATCTTATTATTATATGTTAGTGATGTTGTCAGGAATAAAATTGTGAGGTGCAAAAAGAACCTTACAAATTTTTGAATAGAACTGAAACTGAAATTGGCAGTTTTATATTTGTCAAATCTCATCGCAAACGAATTCAATCGAAAAACGTATCAAGACAAAAACTGTGTTGTGTGAGAGTGGCTTAAATATTGATTACGACCTTAACGTGACTAATGCGATAACGTGATTATTCAATCACTGGTGTTTTTTTTTATATTAAACATAAGGGAAACATTTCAAAGGAGTTTAGAAGTATATTAAGGTCTAATGAGAACTTTCAAAACACGATTTTAGAGATGTAAATACTATTACCATTGTGAACTACATATTAATGGCATCATTATCAATGACTTTATTGTAAATAATTTATTAACAGTCAAGTAAGTGTATTAAACTTATGACGCATGTTTAATATGTTTATTGACCATCAGCTGTGTGCGCCATTTTGGAAGTGGATTAAGGGCGTTTCAAATTCGAATACCACAACCGTGGGAGAGCCACAATTCGGCATGAATGGGCCGGCTCGACCGGAGTGATACCACGGTCTCACAGAAAACCGATGTGGAACAGCGCTTACGCTATGTTTCATCGAGTGAGTGAGGATACCGGAGGCCCATACCCCTATCCAACCACCCCAAACCCCCTCCCCATCCCCTACCCCATCTCCCAAAGGCCGGCAAGGCACTTGTGACACCTCTGGTGTTACGGGTGTCCATGGGCGGCGGTATTCGCTTACCATCAGGCGTTACGTCTGCTCGTTTGCCCCTTATACCATGTAAAAAACCTCGTGAACTGTTATATTATCTTTTATATTTGACTCTTTATTATTCCTAAGATTATTTAGGGTCTGCTACTAGTTCAACCCGAATATCGAATCAGTCTTTAGACGGAGCGACTTTCATCGAAACTCTGTAACCCTGAGGGCAAATTTAATATTGGTTGAACTAGCTGTCAGTATATTTGAGGGCACTGACTTCCCAATAATGATTGCCACAGATGTTCGTGGCAACTGGGAACGACGGCTTTAGGTGCTCTCTGAGGCACTGGCGTAAAACACTGTCAAACTTCCATACTTCAGGCATAACAATTTACTGTAAGAAAAACCTGAAACCTACTTTGGGCCCTCCCCGGAATGCAAACCCGAGATTTAATAATAATAATAATAAATATACCGGACATCTAACACACAATGCCATCTAGTCCCAAACTAAGCATAGCTTGTATTATGGGTCATGTTATGGACAACTGATATAATTACATATATACTTTTTTTTGTAAATACATAGATATTATATATAGAAAACACCCAAACTCCGAAGCAAATATTTGCAGACCATACGAACATTTGATCCAACCCGGGAATCGAACTCAAGACCTTAAGAACAGCAGTCGCCTACGCTACCGCTGCGCCACTGTGGCAGCTAAAAAACCTTCTATTTAAATAAATATGAATAGCCGAAATATATGTACACGCATAACTTCCGATCGATTGCACCAAATTGGATATATCTTTTTAAGTGTTCGTTATTTTTAAGACTATATAAATTTCAAACTGCTATATATAAAAATTGTTTCTAAAGGAGCAACCAAAAACAGAGAAAAAATACAAAATAAAAAGCCGAGTAAGCTTGCTAAAAAAACTAGATTTTAATAGTATAAAATCAAATAAGACTATGCACAATATAAATGCACATAAAAATATAAACGAAAATATATGGTTAAAAACGGGTAAACAATATCCGCATATCTCTTAATGTGTGTTGGTTATTTTTTCTGCGGGTACACGGCAAAGCGCATTCGTTCGTATCTATTCATCATTTAATTTACATTTGAGCGGCCGCAGAGCCGTTGTTCACCTCGCTAAAATGTGTAACTCTGTAACTGGCATGTTTTTATTAAATGGCTTAATTTAAGATTTTTGCATAATTGATGTGGATCATTTCGTCACCAGACTTTTAAATTAAAAACAATATTGTGTGAGTACTACTCTTGCTAGCAACGCTTTTTATGGCAATTTCTATAATTTTTAATAGGCCCTCACGATGTTAGGTATACCTGAAATGATAGGAAAATTATTATTATTAAGTATCACCTAAAATCTTTGCCATACGGTGAATAGCATAGGAGCAAGTCTTGCGTTTAATATTTTTTTAACGCTTCGAGAGGAAATATTCATCCGAAATGTGACTTTATTAGTTAATCAATTAAAACGTTTTAATTCTGTAAAATTGTGACACAAAGAGTCAACTATTTCATAACTAAGTAACACAACATTTCCATTATTATTTAATAAAAATAATACAGTCAAAATGTTGTTTACTAAGTTTTCCTGGGTCGTATGTAATAACAGAATTCTGCGCTCTATACGTTTTTGTTTCAACGTGAATGTGTAAAATATTAGTTGAGAATCGATGGGTTCGAATCCCAATTCGCGCCTCGCAAACAATGGATGTGTCGTTATATCTACCTATAATACTGTAACCACAAAATCACTTTTATATGACTACATATTACTTATTTACCTAAATAATTTTAGATACATGTATATACATGTATCTAAAATTATTTAGGTAAATTTGAATAGCTGAGGGTAGACAATTGTTTTATGTTGTAGTCGTCATTCCGCTTAAGGGACCTAGAATCAGATTGAGAGAGAAACACGTGCGTGAGTACCAGCTTTGGCTGCTTGGCACAGGAAGGAAGAGCCGCTGGGAGAGGTCCGGATGGCGTAAGAAAGCTGTTCCCGGATTTCTCCCATCTCAGGCGCAGAGTGGCACACCGTGTGGTTTTAGTCGGTTCGATTCCGATACACCGCCCCGATGGAAACCCCGGTGGGGTGAAGGCCCGAGGGGGTTTGAAGAGCCGAACTGTTTAGATCTAGACAGTGTGTCTACAATTCTGAAATGGTGACTTCCAAGGCCAGTACGTGTTGCCCTTTAGAGGAAAGAAAGTGGAGCCAGTACGAAGAGCTCTTGGAATTTATTGTAATCGTAAATAAAGTATGTATTAACATGAATAAGATTGATTTCACGAATTTTTATATATCTACTATAACTTTGAAAGGAAACCCGGTTATATTTAAAGGTTACTAAATTCAGAATTGTTTTGAATTACTATTATGATATAATCATTATGAAAAGGTCCAACTTAAACTTCAAGAAAAAATTCACACCTAACATTTAAGATGATCTGTAGTAAAACTGCTGATTGTCTATATATATTATAACGCGATTGCAAAAGAAGGAGGTTTATGTTTTTCGAGCGTATGTATGTATGTACATGTGTATATTTCTTTGACATACCCTAGAGCCTAAAAGGCTTGTCGTATTTTTTGTAAGCGGTGTCAATAGATTCGTCTTAGTCGTAGGCTCTAGGGCATGCAAAAGAAATACACACATAAACATACATATATACACTCTAAAAACATAACCCTCCTTCTTTTGCAGTCAGGTAAAAAAGAATGAGTACTCTTTTTAGAGTAAATTCAAACCGTTTTCAATTACCCACCTCGTTAAAACTAGAGACAGGTTAGTGATATCTCTAATGCAGCTTTACAACTGAATAATGTACTTTATAATAATGAAAATAAACAAATTTAGTTTATGGTAAATATTTTTAAGTTAATTCCATTACACGCAATGAACAAATTTGTTACCAGACACTATTTTAATTTTTTTTACAGAGCATTCCAATTTTAGAAATGTACAACTTTGCTCGTACATAACCAGTTGCAATAAACAGTGTCGCATTTAGGGACGCTGAAACTCTTCTACAAGAGCATTGACCTCTTTCCCCCCGCTCTTATCAAGTTACGCGCCATTATTGTGTTTAGAATAATTGCTCTGTGAAATTAATAACTCATATAATATACTCCGATTTATTCCAGATTTGATTAAAAAAAACAACTCAAGCTCTAGGCTATCGCATTTTATAAACATTCTTAAAGCGAATATAAAGAACACCCAGACTCAGAAGAACAATCTGAGGATCACATTAAAGAGTTGTGCTATTTGAGTATTGAACTCAAAATTATTAGCGTAGAAAGAAACGGCAAAGGTGACAACTTCAAGTACTTCGCCATCCGTGTGTATTCTTTGAGATTTGTATATTATTGAATGCTTTTCCTAGCATTGACGCAGACACTGCGATTCGACATACCTATTCGATAAGCTTACGTTACGTTATACGTTCACGTCATTGAATATGTTCTTAAATGTGTTGCCATAACGCAAGTGTGTGTGCAAGTAAATGTTAACTAACCTAAGGAAAACTGGCATGATGTTTGTAATTTAAGTTATTCGAGATTCAAACAAAAAAATTAACTATTTTTTTCTATTGCTATTTTTTGCTGACGTATTGGTCTAAAGTTTATATTAAATGTTTATAACTTTATTGCTGAATTTAATGCTTCAAATCTTGCATCGAATGAAATAAAAATATTTAAGTTCATTGTAAAATACGTACTTGTGACTTAAAATTTGTATAAAAATTATGTAACCTATTTATTAAGACCGGTTCAGAGGTTTAAACGCTACGTTGAAACATATGAAGATACATTACCTGCTAAAATACATTGCTGTGCCAAATACATTACTTTTTCTTATGGTTTAGCCGTAGTCGGATAAAAAGCATTTTAAGTGTATTCCAATAATTCTTTGTGCTACTGAACCTAGTTGGTTTATGGGTATTAAATATAAACAAAAAAAGCAGTGCCATTCACCATTATAATTCTAAATCCCCAAACTTCTCTAAGAAACCACAAAGACGGTACTGAGTTCATAATCCAAGATTAGCATATTTAAATATAATTCTAATTCGCACCTGCTCCGCGTCAGTTCGGAGTGTACGACAACTTCCGTAGGACTTACGGACGTATACCATCACCACCCTTTATCCGTATTAGGTGTTAATTTTAAAACTTTGCACCCTCTTTCAGTCATTTTAATAAAAGAATATACATTGTATGTATTTTGTAATTTTTTTGCCTGCCAAAATGCTCTACTCTGCATGATGGCAAGCATAAGCAGCATTTAAAAGTAGCGGTAACCATAATAATTGAGAGTGCAGACAATGCAATAACGCAGTATGGTGTGGATATAGTGTGGGTTGCACTATGGCGGTTTATTGAAATGCTTCTGCATCATTGGGCCCCTGGTATTGCACCCACCGTCGAAAAACGACCACCGCCATTTTAGGATGGTTTTCTGTGAGAGAGTAGTACTCTAGTTCTAATCGTCGAGTTAATGTTGAAATTAGCCTCGTTGATTTCAACTTTAATTTAGTATTAATTGAGAAGTAGTCTCAATTAATACTAAAAATGATTTTGAGTGATTCAGTAAAATGCAGAAATGTAACTTTAAGCAGATTTATAGAATTATAGTAAAAATTAACACGTTGGGTTTCCTTTTAACCCCTGGACATCCTCTCTAATTGCACACTGCTCTTAATGATGTTGAGCAACTCGAATCAAACGTATTACTGTGAAACTGTGTTATTGTTTAAACCACAACAACTGCAAGGTTGTCGCCCGACCGATGTTAGTCTCTAATTATAAAAGTATCAGCCAGGTTTGTCGAGATTATACTAAAAACCACCTCGCTGGGCGGTCTCCTGGCGTGCATTCTGCAGCTGCACTCCCTCCAGATAAGCCTCCTTAACTGCTAATAATAAAAATCTAATTTAAGTTTTCCTTGAATAACTCATTTATTTATTATTAAAAGTTCACGTGATGGTGTGTTACTGGTGTAAAAACTGCCTTAAAACCACAAACACCCAAGATCCATATTGAGGTTGTCTGAAATGAAATGAAATTTATTCTGCAATTAGGTTGCATGAACACTTTTGAAAATTAAACTTTTTTTGAGGAGATGAGTGCCGACCTTTCTTAACTGGACTAGCCCTGAGAAGAAAAGATGAAAAGAACTCAGGACTCATCGTCTCTTTTAAAGTCCAAACAATCTTCGCAGAGGCAAAAAACATTATATCAATGAAAAAGAGAAAATTACAACTTGAGTCACAAGTTTCATAAATCGGTAAAGATAATATAATTAAAGAAAAATGTCAACAGCAGCTATTATTTAAGATAAACTTGTTTCAAACTATAAATTATCATCACATCAAAAATAATTTAAACATCGAAAATAAACAGCATGTGCGGAATGGGGAGCTCAATCCCAGGCGATTTTATCATCAAGATATTCTGGTATGGCATAATACCCCTTTGGGGTATATTTAGCTTTAATGGTATTCTAAAATTCCCGCAATGGCAAATTCCCAATATCAATTTAGAGTATAATGTAAAAGTGTCTGTATTGTTCCATGAACGAGTTGCCTATTCTGTGGAGACGAGTGACGTGAACACTAAGATTATGATGTTCCTGAACCTAATGAACATTACTGATTTTAGGAATCTTCGGTATATTTCTTTGGTCATAAATAATATGTTCACATAGATATATATATATTGTGAAGATATACTCAGAACATTTATCATTTTAAATTTGGGACGTAAAGAAACTCGAGGGCCTAATTTATAAATTTATACTTTTTCGTATTCACAATAGTAGTGTATAGATGTCTAATTATTTATTTATTTAAAACTTCATGCAAATTTGTACATTGGCGGACTTAATGCCCAAGGCATTCTCTTCCAGTCAACCTTAGGGTGTCTTTTCTTTTAACAAGTTAATTTTTTCATTAAACAAAATAACAAGTATGTGGCGGTTAGCGGACTTTTAAGGAATCCTATTTCTCATCAAACATACGAGGTAGAAAAGTCCATCCCCTCGCGACTTTGACATGGAATGGGCGTAACCACGAATCGATGAGTCAGTGGGTTCGATGGCGCCCCATCTAATAAAACAGATACGCTTGCAGAGCATTTCAAATGAACGCCCGTAAAACTATTTCTTGAGGTCTTTTTATAAGTATTTTTCCTTTATTTAATACTCTTAAAAAATATACTGTAACAGTTGATAATCGAAAGAGTATTTTATAATCCAAATTCCTTATGACTGTTGAAATATTATGCGAAAAAGAACCTTTTATGATTCCATTCGCAAAACGGTAAGGTATTTTATATATTTGTGTGCCTATCTGTTTCCTTTTATATATGTATATATGTGGTTCCTGAATGGATGGACTGATTTGGATTTAGTATTTTTTTTGTTTTAAAGGTAACTCGATTAACAGTGTTTTTATACAAGCCATATATATATTCTCGTAACATGAAAAACAATTTATGGTTAAAAGATAATTTTAAGTTTGTTAGACATTGTGAAGTACACAGGTCAACAATGAAGCATGATGTCCCTAACATGCATAGTCTGGTAATCATCTGAAACAGATTTAAGTTCCGTTCTGGGACTCCAATAGAGTATGCCAATGGATCTCAGCTGAATGCAATATCCTACACTTCGTCAAACTGTGTCAAAGCTAAAAGCGACACCCAAGATTTACTTTGATGCTTGTTCGAAACAGATTACGTATGTACATGTAACCTGGAATACTTAACAAGTAGTGAAGTGTGTGTAAAACAGTTATCGATGATTATCTTTAAAACTGTTTTAAAGCAAAGAATTATTATTTCAATAAACATGTATTGTTATTAATATGTTACTAACTGTTTTACGTATTTTTGGTTCTTGATCTGCTTTTAAGGATTATAAGCCCATATATTTTGCAAAAAAAAATATCGGCATAGAATCCGGCTAGGAACAAATAAAAAAACAACTAGTTACTTGTTAATACAACTGTTCGTATATATTTGTATGAATATAAAATGGGTTGGTGCTAAACATAAAGGTGAATTATAAAAAAAATACACTATAAGTACTTTTAATTAGGTAAAATTAGTGTAGTATTATGAATTTTATAGATATTAGAGTAGTACTATTGAAAATAGTTAGAAGATTTATCTATGTGATGATGGATAGATAATTTGAAGTGTCACCATCACTATTCAAACCATTTGTCGTAAACTACGGGAGCAAACTGTGCATGACAATAGCACTGAAAGAGAAGGAAAATTTAAATCAAACCCTATGCGAACACGCCTGGTCAGCGGCCTATTGGACCTAAACCTCATTTCTAAAGAGAGACTAATGCCTAACAGTGAACTAAAAGTCTGTTGAATTAATTTAGTCTTACAATTCCTTTAAGTTAAGTGCTACACCGCGTGTATGTATCGATAAACATAAACATCGATAACGTATAAAAAAGTTATACATGTCCTCTCACTATCACAGGCGCAGTTAGTATTAGACGAAGCTTATTTAAAGAGACTAGGCACACTTGTAGATTTTGAATATAATCCTTTGACGATGGCAACTCCAAATTGGTCTAAAGAATAAAAAGTGCCTTTGATACAGACATACAAATATACAATTTGAGTTTCGCTGATAAGCATACGCTAACGAAGATAGATTTCAGGTATATACGTGCATTCAAGTTTATAATTTTAATTTCAAATGCTATTTCAGTTGGTTTCTTTAGTTAACATAAGACTCTCAATGGAACTTTATCCCTTTGAGAGTTAAAAGTAGATAATGAAGGAAGACGGTATTAGAACAGACATGTTGCGTATATAGATAAATAAATAAAATGAGTAAATATTTCCGACACGCAAAGCCATCTGGTCCCAAGCTTAACCGTGGGAGAGCCACGCTTCACGTGTTTCATCGAGTGGGTGAGGATACCGGAGGCCCATATCCCAACCCCTCCCCCCATTTCCATCCTCCTCCCTATCCCCCAAAGGCCGGCAACGCCCTTGTGACGCCTCTGGGGTTGCAGATGTCCATGGGTGGCGGTAATCGTTTACCATCAGAAGATACATCTGCACGTTTGCCCGTGATTTCATAAAAAAAGCTAAGCAAAGCTTGTGTTATTGGTACTGATATAAATACATACATCCTTTTATTTTGTAAATACATACATACATATAATTCATAGAAAACACCCAAACTCCGAAACAAATATTTGCAGATCATACAAATATTTGGTCAGACCCGGGAATCGAAAACGTAACTTCAAGCACAGCAGTCGCATTCGCTACTACTGCTACAGAGGCAGTTAAATATATATCCAATACGGATATGACAATTCTATAAAATAGGTTTATTGGGTGTATGTATCTTTATGTTTTCTCTTTTATGAGTTTTCTTCATATTTGAAATCTATTTGCTTCGAATGCCTCTCAATAGCTGCATAGTTAATAATTATAGGATCTAGAAAGTATATTTTGATGCTGTTAGTATTCCGAAAAAAGTAAACTCAAATAAAAAACAAATATAGATGAAACAATCATGGGACCAGCCCTCGTAGGCAAGTTGATATTCAACAAACCTAAACGTTAAACCTAGCAAATGTATGGAAATGACGTCACTTCAACACTAAGTCACGTGGTCAAAATAAAATTTTGGTCAATAATACGAGAGAATCGACGCTAAGCAATTCAATCTTGGCAAAGGGGCTGGTTAATTCTTGGGAGGATTATAGAAAAGCCATAAAGCTGGACCTACTATTATAACAACTATCATATGATTAACCCATTTAATTTGTACGAATTATAAAACGTCACAAGGCATGCATGTAGGTTTCATCTTAGTCTCGTACTAAATAGTTCCGTAGTAAAAAATTAACAAACTAAACTCTTGTTTTATGAGCATGACTTCATTAGAGAATGTTAAGCGTTACATCAGCTTATCTTATCGACTCATCGCTACTCATCGCGAACTTCTGGGTTGTAGTGGCGTGTGTACGTACAATGTACGATGCTTCGTTTTGTACTTACAAATGATAAAAGTGCACAATTAAACAACCTCTAACCCTTTTGAATATAAGATATGGGTATTATTAATTTATTCTATTGAGTAACTACGCTAAACAGGCCATGCAACTTATGTGAATTAATTTTATAACGACAATAATTAATATTGTCTGAAAAATTTAGCAAAAATGCTGAAAAACATAATTATGGAACGCTTCTCGAGACGCGTGGGGCTCTACAAACATTTATGTAACGTACTGGAAGAATATCTAATTTTCTATGTATAATATTATGTATTTACATATGCTCTGTTTAGCTTAGGACTAGATGGTGTTGTCATCATTGTTGTTAGATGTCTGAAATATTGATTTATTCAACTTATCTTAGAATAAAAATAAATGAACTGTTGTTCCATGCAGGGATGGAACCTAAAACATTTAGAACAGCTTGGTGACAGCTTATACCACTGCTCCATCAATTCAGTCCTAAAAAGCGTATCTATAATACAGTTCTAAGCTTAATATCCAAGTATGTACTCTTTTACTGTACATACAGAAAGTAGTGGGAACGAAACTAATTAACAAGTTGGACTCGACATCGCTCGGAGATTTCGTTAACGAAACAGTTATTTTTGTTCAACTTCACCACGTCTTTCAAAGTACTTACGCACTTTACCAGCCAAAGGGAAGTTTGTATTTACTTATTTGTTAATAAAACTATTTCATTGGTCGCTATTATTAACCCTGGATTATCGGAAAGGTCATGTGTAGGAATGACAATGACAGCACCGATGCTAGTGTTTCCAGTTGGCGATAACCACTTCCCATCAGAGAAGCCGGGTGATTATTCGACGCTTGGATAAGACTGTTAGGACTTCTATCCCGTTCCCCCTTGAAGGTTATTTTTGTATTTATGATCAATTTTTACACGCACTCTCAGAATAACAGAATGTAGATTAAGCTAAAGGGTTGTTTCAACGTGAGATCGAAATCAGAATACTCAGTTTAGTAGGACGTGACCACGTGACCGTTTAAACGACTACGCCGCCGTAGTCAATACGAGCGCAGTAAGTCAAAGACATTCTTTTTTTGCAAAAAATTAGGAGTCCATTTTCTTGTTAGATGAAATTGGGATTTTTCTTTATCGAAATCGGATTTTCTCTCTCTCAATTATCACGTCAGTACATCATTCGTGCAGCCTTACTGCTGATTCCTGATTTATTGGATTATATAAATTTACAAAATTCCAAAAGATTATTTGTTTTCTAAGGTTTTTGTAACTGTTTTATAATCTGAATAGAAAACTAATTCAAATAGCTGCATGTAATATAAACTTCTCCTACTAAATACTGACATACGAAGAAACTATAACGAGAGGAACTATGTTCTTTGAGCTATTAATTTGTCAAATGATCCAATAAGCAAGTAACTTTGAAGTTTCCAGGAGCTTGTTACACTAAGCGTATGGCCAAACAGAAGCAAAATCTTCCAGACGAATTCACAAAGTTTATATCAACTAAAAGTTTATTGAAGCAAGTCCCCGCGGAAAGTGTATTTAACTTATGATTGAGATCCGTACCTCTTTTGAGGTGCATACGAAAGTTTGTTGTGGGTACGTATTTATGTGCATCATCTTTGTATTTCACAGTAGTAGTAATGATATGATGTTGTTTTTGTAAATCAAACCATCGGTTAGATGTTTTGATTAATTCGATTCGATCGTTGTATTTAATTCATTTCTTTATAATTATAACTTGAACCAGTTAAATGTTAGCTTTCTGCAGCCTTTTGGCAATAAGGCCACCCTTTGTACACTCCGTCTCACATTTTATGTACTCTCTTCTAACTGTAATATTATAGTGTTCAAATAACAAGTATTCTATCTATCTATCTATGATCATATACATTTCATGACTTATTTTGTTAACAAAATAGTCATGAAATGTCATGATTATATGAATACAATCCAAGCTTTAATAATGACAGATTAATCTCTGTACGAGTCGCGTACATAGCTTGCTAAATGATAGACTTTACTTGATTTGACGCACACACACAAAATAACTTTTTTAAACTAATGTTATAAAATGTTAAATGATTTATGCTTGTGAGCATACCCTGTGATTGCGGACCGCGCCAAATGTACGTTCATTGGCCCGTAAAATCTTATTACAAGTAACAAAGTCATGTGCTATATCCACATTATGCTAACAAAACTATATTCATATCCATTGCATTCGTTTTCGAGTTATGCAAAGTTAAATAAACTTTAGCAAAGACGTAGTGCGTTTGCGTCCCGTGCACTAATGACGTGTGACAGAGCTGATACAAACTGAAAATACTGAAAATTTCAACAGTTAGTGAAACTTTAAATTAACTTTGTTTACTTTAGATGAAATGTTGAAACTTCTTGTAGTAATCACATTTGAAGACACTAAAAGGTAATTCTTCCATCTTATATTTTAAATTTTAATGACTGTTTGGTCGAATGTAACTTAATTATAAAATGTGGATAAGACGAAAGACAAGGTAGAGTATAATTGTGATTATTACAGCATACGACTTAATGATGGCTTGACAGTTTCGTTTATATCCATACTTACATTATTCATTCAAGAGGAATTCTGTCAATTTGCCTTACTTTTACGTTTCACGGCCCAACTGCTGCACTAGTTCGGAGGAAATTTGGTATAAAGATATATTGGACCTTGAAGGGGGACATGGGCTACTTTTTGTCGCGATAACAGACATATACGTGGGCGGAGCCGCGGGTAAAAGTTAGTAATATTATAAATTCGATACTCGATAGAAATATTCGTATCATGATATTAAATTATTATGAATGTTTTGGAATTAAACTGTGGTATAATTTCCCGCAGTTGGAGAAGCCTATATCTTGCAGTGGACTGCGATAGGCTGCTGAAGATAATGATGATAAATTCTGGCTTTTCTCTTGATAATATGAAATAGTAGTGAAGTGACTATTTGTAATGTTAAATATTCGCTGCAAATTTAGTCTTATTTTAAGGAACTAACAAGAGTCAAGCCTTTATAAATCACGTGGACATAGGAAAATAAAACCCGCCAAAAATATATAATTGCTTAAAAAAACTAAAAAACTCGATTTTATCAGCAAACCATACTAAAAAGTAGACATTTTGCTAATAATTCGTAGTATAGGATACAGTGATAAGTAAACAAATTATTTTCGTTTAAAAAAGCGTGGGGCGACTTTACCGAAATATTTTCAGAAAGCACTCCACGCTTTTTTACGTTAAATAATTTGTTTTATTTATCACTCTGTCCTTAAATATAATAATTTAAAAAAATATTCAATATTATTCATAAAAGCGTGTTTTTCAGTTTTATTAAATTATCATCTATTATATTATTTTTTCAAATTATTGCATTGACTTCCTCGGTCGCTCCTCGATACTGAGTTTAAATAAACTTTGTTTGTTTGACGTGGGTCAAAATCAAGTCCAGAGTCGTCTGTCGATTACAAAAAACCTATATACAAACAAACATATAGGTAAAGCTAATAAAAAGCGCGTTAAATCAAGACACTTTTTTCACTGGGTGCTGGCGAACGAGTCAAAATATTTTCAGAGGTTTATGAATGACGGTTATAGTATGTCCACCTAGTCGTGTAGTAAAGTCGATATGTCGTAATAATAATAATCGTAATAAAAATAAATAAAAAGTAATTCATTCTATAATTTATATCTTCGAAATGACGCATCATTTAGAATTTGATACTTTGTAAATGGTATACATTTTATTTCAATTGTACACATATAAGAATCTGTAACACAATTTTCACAATTATAAGAAAGATTTGAAAGGTAAAATTTGCAAACACAGAAAAAATATTAGAATATAAAAAGATTACATTTTCCCAATTTTTACGGTGGCTTCTAGTCATCAAAATATAATAGCTTTAATCTTCGCAAGGTGTCAGCGGAAATTTTAATTATAACGCTGGAAAAAAGCGATGGTGATGACTCTAGTGCAAGAAATTTTCAGAAAAACCATTTTCGACGTATCAGTAAAAGTGTTTCTATATTTCCAGGCCTACCAGTTAAAATATGGTACTAGCATTAAGGCATTCCAATAGTTTTTAGACGTAACTAAACTCGGTGATTTATTTAGTTCGAGTTCTTTGGTTTAATCCATTTCTGTTGTTTTGTAAGCAGGATTTCTGAGTTTTTAATTTCATATCTATGTACGAACGTTGAGGGACCGTTCAAATTCAGGCAGTAGGATAAAATAATAAGTAGTAATTAATTCTATTATATTACTAGAAGCAACAATTACTTTTAACAGGAACTTTTCAGTCTATTTTTTAAAGACAACTCTCGTACTATGAATAACTTCTGTTTAGCGGGGGATTTTACAAACATACATGAAACGCATACAATGATAATACCACGCGTATTCAAAACAATAGGAAATCGTACACATGATGTGCATAATAAGCAGGGTTGAGGCAATCAACTGCCTCGGTGATGGAGTGGTACCCTACGCGACTGCTGACCATGAGGTCTCGGGTTCGAATCCAGGATCGGAACAACTGTTTGTATGATCAACAAATATTTGTGTCGGAGTTTGGGTATTTTTTAAGTAAGTATGCATATATTTACAAAAAAAAATGTATTCATATCAGTTGTCTAGTACCCATAATACAAGCTCTGCTTAGTTTGAGACTCGATGGCGTATTGTGTTAGATGTCCGAAATCACTGTGCCATTAGTGCCGTCAGCTAACTTATCTTAAAATAAATAGTTTTAATAGTTCAATTGTGCTATATCTCAGACTATTATAACTTGTTACGAAAGTTAAACTTCTGCGTATTTTTGCGATATAAGGCGTCTAATTGGAATTATCTCGGTGAAAATTTGAGGCTTTGAATAATGAGTCCCTTTAACGAGCACGGTATGAGAATTGCTTCGACTCATCCTTAAATGTATTAACCTTATAGTGGGGATTTCAACAACTGTTTTTGTGTAATTTAGAGTGATGTGTGTTAATTTAGAGCTTAGATACAAAGTTGGGGCTAGGGCTCCTGGAATGAGATAATGTAACGATATTGTATTTAGGTATTTATTAAAATTCATATTTAAGGTAGAAGGCCAAAAGCGTCTAGGTATTTAGGGCGTTTTGTTTATGTTATAATTTCACGCTTTATCTATTTTACTCACTCAGGACAATTAATTAACATGTGATGAGAATATCTAAGCCTGGTGAAATTTATCAATCGTCACCAACCCATCGCAGTCCACTTCTGGACTTAGGCCTCTGAAATTACACGCCAATTTTTTTAAATTTTGATGCCTGTTTATGTCACTCTACTCTTTATAATAATAATAATTATTAATTGTAATAATAGTAGTAATTGTAATAATAATTATTAATTGTAACAAAGTATGGATACAATTCAAGTGCAAGCCCAGATTCCCAAGCTAGCGTGAGCAGTATGTCAGGAATCAGTAACTACCCAAAAAGTTATGACACAATAAACGTTTACAATTGGAACATACAAGAAACATACTTATATAATTGATTTGTTAATTTTGCAAGTGTTTGCGTTTTGTATGTCTTTATGTGTGGGTTTATGATCGAAAACATAAGTAGAATCCAAAAGAAGGCCACTTTAATCGTTGCAAATGTTAAATCATTTATTAAAGTGTGGATGTATGTATTAGTAAGTTTTACAGTAGTCAGGTTACCATAAAGGAGTTTTAGAATATTTTAATATCTGAGGTTTCTATATTAGATGTATCAAAACATTACCGTTATTAAAATATATACAGCAGAAATTGGTAAAAAAACAAATTTATTGAGTTTTAGTAGTATTACACCAAGTCCAGTACTGCCGGTTTTATAAATAGTTCATCCTTAATCAGAATTCTTCCCTCTCCTTGGCCGCATTTGGTGATGTAATCCTTCAGGTTCCACCAGCCCAAGAAATCTTTTATAGAAGAATATTTGTGCGATTCCTCGTTTAGTATCTGGCAGAGTTTACAAACATCTGGACTCCTTCTACTGTCTATATAGTTATAGTAATTATGCCATCTGAAACAAAATAAGGTAATACAAATTCAGAAAAGGTTAAATAGGAACGTTATTAGAGAAATGGCTATCAATGTATCGTTAGTCAGTCAGTTTTTATCCGACTACGATGAAGTAAGGGTAATAGATTTGACAGTATCTTTTTTTATGAAGTAGCGGGGAAACGAGAAGACTTATTGCCTGATGGTACTTGATTACCGCTGCTCATGGACACTCGCTACACCAGAGGAGTCACAAGTGCGTTGCCGGCCTTTTAAGACGGAGTACACTCTTCTCTTGAAGGTTAGAAGGTTGTATTGGTCCGGGAATACCGCAGGTTACAGTCATTTCATAGGTTTGTTGTGCGAACCAGAAAGCTTTAGTTTCCGTCTATGTATGTTTCATCGCAGCGCTTAAACTACTGAACCGATTTTAATGAATAAGGCGTCAATTGATTCGTAATAATGGGCCGGATGACATAGGCTAGATAAATTGAATAAAAAAGTTTTTAATTGGTTGGGTTACAGTTTTGTAAGCTTTTTCTTGTTTGTAATGTAGTACTACAAGACCGTGGGAGTGGTGTGGGAGAGTCACGCTTCGGCATGAATTAACTGGCTCGACCGGAGTGATACCACCAACCACAGAAAACCGGTGTGAAACAGCACTTGCGCTGAGTTTTACCCCGTAAGTGAGGATACCGGAGGTCTATACCCCAACCTCTCACCCCATCCACATCCTCCTCTCCATCCCCATCCCATCTCATCAAAGGCCAGCAACGCACTTGTGACGCCTCTGGTGTTGCAGATGCCCATGGGTGGCGTTAATCGCTTACCGTCAGGCAATACGCCTCCTGGTATGCCCGCAATTCCATAAAAAAAAATGGAAAGACAATCATCTACTATGTTTGAAAACAATTGTTTTTTAACCATCTAGTGGTGAGAAATATTATATTATACAAAAGTTATAACATGCAGGTGTTCCAAAAGTTCTTGATTCTAAAAATGTACAGATGTGCTTAGTAGACAAACTATGTACTTAAAGAAATAACATGCAACTAGTATGCCATAAAACCCGAAAATGTATTCATTTGTGTCTTAAATGAATATGTGTCTTACTTCAGTAATTACTAAAGTGTATTGTCTGGATATGTAGTACTAACCTGAAATAGTCCTCGTATATAGTTTTGTTTTCTATAGCTTTAACCATTTCATTAGCAACTTGTGTCGCATTTAGTTTCTTTGCATCAAGATAAGAATTGGGCGGTAAAAACCTGTAAAACATTCAATAACTCCAATTATGATGCTAATCTGGTAGCATATTTTATTTGCTTTAAATTTATGGTTGATATTAAACTGTAAGATTTTAGTCATTAAGTCTGATTTGAATATCCAGTTCGCAGACAGACCACCTCCTTATGGGTGGTTACCTCGTTATGTGCTATCTTGTAGGGACACATGTATGTATTAGCAAAGTCAGCAAATTTATGTAAGCCCGGCAGAACGCGAGCGACGCAAGGCAGTCGTTCTCGATCAACTGTCGTGTCACATCAACCATTATGTAATTAGTATATATTTCAGATTGAATCAGATTGAACGTACTTACTCTTTAATTTGTCCACTTGCACAATCATTGAACAGTAATACCCTACAGTGATAGAATCCACTACTATATAGGCTACATTAACATCGTTTTTACAATCTTAATACATAACATTGTTTTAATTTTACTATATTTCTTGCTCCAAGTCTGAATTTCCAAGTTATTACCAAAACTTGCTACAGCTTGGGAATGCTGTTGTGCATAGGTTGATTATTTACTCATGGATTAAGAACCTTGGATGTACATTGGTGGAAACAGATAATTAATAAAATAGAAAAGCCTTCTATATCTTGCACACATTAGATGAAACACTATATTAACTTATTCGTACTTTACAAGAAGCCTTTCTCAGTTAAAAGCCACCTCCAGGGACGATGAGCTTTGGAACTATTCAGAACTGAACTGGTTGTGAATACTAGAGGATCAATAAAACCACTGTATTGTAATCTAACTGTTAGCTCATCATGGGTAATTAATCAATATAAGATAAATCTGGTAATATGATATTATATAACTTAGTTGTTATTGTTATTACTATACGAATATAGCTAGTTAGTCTGTGCGGCTCGATTTATTTAATACATCTAATCAATATTAAACCAAAATAAATTAAAATATAAAACGAAATGTTTGCAACGAAAGCTACATCTTTCAGACATGTGTGATGTTTCAGCTTGATGTGAGAGTGAATAAAACACTGCCAGTACAACTATTCTACTAAGTTTTTAGGAGGGAAACGTATAAAAAAGGTGGGAAATTAATAAAACAACGAAGGAAATGTATAAAACCAGAAGGAAATGTATAAAAACGGAAGGAAATGTATAAAACAGTAAGGAAATGTATAACAAAAGGAAGAAAATGTATAAAAAAGGAGGGAAATGTAAAAAAAGGAGAAAAATGTACAAAACACTTACCTAGAGTAGTTAGCTCCACCGTACACAATTGGTACGGTATAGTGCTGCAAAGGATGCAAAATCACCTCAGTCACATAATCTTCACTAAAACAATTCTCAAAGGACATATAGAAGTAGTAATCAGACTCCAGTAATGACAAACAATCTTCAAATCGGTCTTTCGGACAAGAATTTTTGCCGCACCAGCCAAATATATCAACTACATGGCCGAATTTATTTAGCTCATTTTGTATACTTTCGGCAACGGCTCCACGGTTGCTCTTAGTCTCGCAGTTAGAAACAAACCAAGCAGCTGCCTTCTTTTTATTAGCTATTTTTTCTTTAACTTTCACAGGAGCCGCTGCCATTGGTTTTATCCAAGTCATATTTAACCGTGGACCAACCACATTACCCAGCTTATCTGTAATCTTAATAAGTGTCCACGGTATATCTGAATCAAGTTTATAAGTGATCGTCAAATTGTAATGATTGTTATAATAGTTATCACAGAGGGGATAGTGAGCAGCAGCTTCGGATGCAACAAATATGTACTTCTGATGGGATTCCCTTAACCTTATGTTTTCGTCCCAGGTATTTTCTACATGAAATAAAATCGCGTCAAAGTTCCGTAAATCGCGTAGTAAGTCCTTGTTATTTGTTAGGAAACAATTAATATATTTACATTTATTTTGAATAAATGCTTCTTGCCCGCTCGTATCTAAGGAAGTCATTCGGTTAACAAATGCGTCTGTGTATTTTAATATGAATTTAAAATCGGTAGGAAATCTTTTTAGTTTTTTAAACGAAGATCTTAAAGCTGTTACATTATTTTTATGTAACTTTATAAGTCTTCTTAGACTTTTGGCTTCATTTTCTTCATTGCCAAGTATATAAGTTAGTTCTATCTGATTGTTACTAGCACTCATTGACTTTTTAAGATATTGAAAGAGAACAAAACTATACGCAATTAACAGTATGATCTTTATCAATTTAGACATTGTTCTGACCTGTTAAAGCACAAACGCGGATGTATAAGAAGATGTGAGGAATTTCTGCAATTTGTGTACACTTTTGAACTGAAAACAAGATGTCACAATTCTTTGAAGAATAGGAACTCTACGAACTTGAATCTTACGCACAGTTCGTAGTATGATCGCATCTAAAGAGTTACATACGTCAATCACCGTTCACCTCATCTTTGAACTTGTGATGTAAAGCAATGTATTAACATAACACTTGCGCTATTCTAAAATTAAGAAAGTTGAGAGACTAAAAACGTTGGACAAAACGACATGTATATGCAATTCAACTAAATAGAAAATTAAATATGAAATGTTCTTATACTTGGTAATGCGCCACGTATGCAGGTTTCTACGTCTGATATGCAAATAGTCATAAATAGACGAGTGGCGCCCTCACTTGTGGGCTAGGATTTATTTTAATTGTTGAATATATACAGCATTTTGGTTCTGTTTTCAGAATGGAATCCAGTTTTTTTATTTCACACAGCGACGACTTACATTGTGATTTCGTGTGACAATTTAAATTGTGTTTCGGTAAAATCTTATGTAGTCAAGAGTTAAATAACTTTACATAGTAGCACCTATATAAATGTATATTCCGTGTGGTTGTAGGCTGTTAATTGATTGTATTTCATCATCATCATCATCATCATCAGTCTATCGCAGTCCACTACTGGACATAGGCCTCTCCAATTTCACGCCACTTAGTTCGATCTATGGATTCTCGCATCCAGCTCCTGCCAGCCGTCCTGCGCAAATCATCGCTCCACCTGGCCTGTGGACATCCTACACGACGTTTGCCGAGACGCGATTGCGATTGTATTTAGGACATATCAAATACATACAGAACATTTACAGTTTCTTTTTAGTATATACACCAAGTATTTTTAACTCACCTTTTACACAGACACATTTTATAACACAAAAGCATGGAAAATTGCAAAGTAGTTATTATAGAAAAAATAGTAAATAAAAATATATATCGTCACTTCATTCATGGGATCTGAAATCATTAGTTACATTTTAATGATGCACATACACAAATAAGTTCTGCAATAAAGCATGACCCACTTCTCATTCGTATTATTTCGTAATAAAATAGGCAAACTATTATTGTAAAGCTATTTTCCCACTATATCTTCAGTATGCTTTATCACAGAACAGTTCGATACTAATAGATATATTAGTTATAATTATATTTAAAGACAAATTCAAGTTTTGTCATGTTCAACAGCTGCCGACGATGACAATCCTGGCTCAGTTGACAACTTGTACCGGTATTAGCATAACAGAGTGTCCTCAGAGCTCCTTTACATCACAATATATTCCTTGTTTAGCTGTTGATTTAATATTTGGTGCTAAAGGAACGGGGAGGTGACATCCTTTGTTTTAGCAAGCGCTATGTGCTCGTGAGATTGGTATGGCTTGAGTATATTAATTCATTTAAAACAGTTTTTTACTACAAGCATTTTGTTTTGCTTTTTTCAAAACATTTGCTACAAGCAGTGCTGAGTAAATAAATACAAAACAAAGAAAGACATAGAAATATTAATTTCTATAGCCAGTAATGAAGGACACAAAAAACAAATATTTAAAATAATCAATACGATGGTGCTCATTCTGTTTTTAAAATGTCATTAAAATATGTTTATCCTATCAAACGACGTCCTTAATGTAAAAAATAGACGTTATATGAATACAAACATAAAAAATAACATTATGGAAAGCGCTACATTAAAGTCAAATAGTAGAAGATAATTTTGGAGAAATTTTAGTTTAACCGCTTACTATTTTATTTCTGGTTTTAGTCAGCGTCAGTGAATTATTTAAAAGAATAAGAACATTACTGGAAGATAACTGTTACGTAAAAACATTTATGCGAATAATGATTTATAGTGATATCCGTCCTTAACATCCCTTGATTGGAGATTTTTTTGGGTTATTTTATTACAATTATTATCTTTTTTATTTCAGACAAAATATGACCATGTTTGAAGCATACAAATACATGATTACAAATAAAAATTAATTGAATAAAAATTAAAATCAACAATAAATTCAAAAACAAAAAACAAATAAAAAACGACCAATAAGTTACAAAAAATAAAAGATGAACATTAGTACACGTAGTGTTCACTCAGATTATTGACTATTAATCAAAAAATAACAATTGCAATTATGATTATTCGAAAAAGAATATCGTTAAAAATCACATCAAATTTCACACAATATCTTATTCTTGTTTTTTAAAATAGTTTTTCTATAAATGTGTACTTTAAGAAGTACAAGTACACTACCAAAACAATTTTTTTCTCCTTATGATAACTGGCGATCACATGCAATAAGCCCAACTGTTACATAATAACACTTTGCTCACCTTAAACACGAACCCATCTTAAAAAAAAAATATCGAAACCCGAAAGTTTTTCCTTTAAAAACCGAAAGCGAGGCTAGATATTAGCAAAAAGTCATTAAAAGTAAGGGCGCTTCATCATAGCGGGCTCAAAGTCGGTATTAAAGCAAGTTGGTACCTTAACTTAGAAAAGTTCATTCATTTAACGGTTGTGTGCTCACGGGCCGCGTTGAATTTCAAATTTTAACGTATATATGTATATATATTAGTGTTGTAAATTGCCTAGATTTCTTTTTAAATGTGCCAGATTGTGTAGTATCCATTTAAAATGAGACAATACATCTGCGATTATTAAATGAAATGTTTATTTGTCGTAGTAGTTTTTCTACACCAAGTAAAACAATGGTTTTTTCTGTAAGTTATTTCTGTACAAAGTAATCAGCTCTTGTTCTTCTGAAGTAGTGTATTTACAGTTTAAGAGCCTTTTCGTTTACATATATGTGGTTAGTAGGAAGCAAACACAAGAGCTAATTATGAATTCGTTGCGAATATATCTAATAGGAAATGTGATCTATAAAAGAGACTTTTTCAACTAGACAGTTAACTTACCTAATAAATTAAATAATCTAAAATAGTATGTCAAAATAGTATTTTCTCAAAGTTGTGTAACTATATTTTGAAATGAAAAAGTTTTCAAGTGATAGTATAAAACCAAATTTACGCCCATTACTACATTAATTGGATTTGTTGGTTAAGACTAACTTTGGTACTTTAATAGTAAATGATAATAACTGTTATTAAACAGCTTCCAACATTACAATTACAGTAAATAAAACGATCTCCAAAAGTCTTCAAGAAAACCATGAAATTAAAGCAGGAACGTTTAAAAGTAACCTTTACAGTACAATGGCAAAGTTTCGTGAAACTCTTTAATTTAGCCGAATTTTACTTGTAGGGTTTTGGTTTCCACGCCATCGGCCGCCTTTATCCTATTACTGATTATTAAATCTAACTTTTGATTTGTATTCAGAGGGTTTAAATTTCATTTTGGGCTAAACTTCGCTAATGTTTAAACCTCTGTCGGTATTATTTCGTTATAATTAACATTTTAGTTGAGTTTTGTGGCGATTTTGCTTTTAAGAACTTTATGGTTTATGCTTTAGCGTTAAATGATCATTCTAAAGTTAAAATTACTACGAGGGAGTTAAAGAGTTTTATAATAGCAAATACATATTTCTATTTTGTTGTGATTACAATTACGTTGCTTATCGTCTGTATTTAATCGTAGTACCAAGCGTTTATTGCTAAATTTGTTTGTTCGTTTTTATGTCTATTGTATTGTTTCTAAATCGACACACGATCCTTTAGTTCAAAGTGAAGTTAGCATGAAGAATATGATGTATGTTTCTTGTTACTTGTTCTACTAAAAAACCGCAATAAATATTAGTATGATATTCACTAAATCATCGTGGAAATATACATATTTTTGACCTAAAAACTATATTTACGTTACGGTGATTATATGGAGACCTTTGCGACTTTTTTTTTTAAATATAACTTGAAGGTTCGTATAATTGTTAGAGAATTTCGTCTTTGATTTGACAAATTACACCTAGTCTGTTTTTTTTCATAACTTAAATTATAGGAGATAGTTTTTTGTTTTCTCCAGAAACGGTCCCCATTTAATTTAATACACATTGTTTATGGTTATGTTTGAACTGCCTCAGTGGCGCAATGGTAGCGTATGCGACTGTTGTGCGTGAGGTCTCGAGTCCGATTCCCGTATCGGACCAAATGTTTGTATGATCCACAAAAATTGGTTTCAGTTCCTGGATGTTTTCTATGTATGAATTTACAAAAAATATACATATTTTTATACGCCATCTAGTTCCAAGTTAAGCGGAGCTTGTGCTATAACTCTGTTTAACTTAGAACTAGATGGCGTTGTATGTTCGATCGATGTCTGAATTATTTATTTATATTTTTTATCATTATTTCATCACGATGAAGACTTCAAGATTCGAAGACTTATGATTTGAAGACTTTTAAATTTGACATTGGCAGACATACCTGATTAGCTGGTCGCCATCTCATCAAAAGAAGAAGAAGAAGACTCATGCATGTATGATAAAGAGTTATTTGTTACAATGGTCGTATAAAATGTCCCTTACATATAAGATGTAGTATTTCTAATGTTAGATTTTCAAGCATTACTATAAGTGTTGTTAAACTGAAATGTTTCAATAAAACCAATAACTCAAATAGAAACTGCTAACATTTCATTCTCACCCGCATATTCTTTGTATCAATGTTTGATATCCGTTTAGTTGCACTGTATGTTGAATTCAGACAGATAATGTCATAGGTATCAACACTTTAAAATAAATAAACGTGCAAAAAATATGGCGTCTATTCTTTAGCCGTGACGCCATATTTTTTGCACGTTTAATATATTAAGTAGATTTAAAATAGAAAGACATCTTCTATAATCGTAATTTTAAATTCAAAACTCAATTTACGAGTTTGTCATGTAGTCTAACTATAGTACCCTTAAAGATTAAACCATTCCAACCATGAAATAACATTTGATAACAATTTGCATAAAAATATCTCATAACGGTTCTAATGTCTCCATAATTTTGAGTGGAAAGTATGTCTGTCAGCACCCTCAGATAAATCTTGAATAAAATTATCACCTCGACTCTCCGCGTTACTAAATTTTAATAAAAAAAAATTGTTAAAACTCTCCCTTCCCGTTTGATAAACGCTGTGACGGATTTTTTTGAGCTGTCACAGCAATTCTTTCTAATTCAATTGAATTCTGTTATCTTCTAAATTTGGTGTTTGATTTTAATATTGTTATCTAATATGAATTTGAATGTATTATCAGATTTTTTGTTTCGATATTCGATTGCCTATTAATTTAAGTTTTATATTTGTTTTATGACTGCCTCGTTGGTCTAGTGGTTGGTGTAAGCGACTGCAAATCAAGAGGTCTCGGGTTCGATTCCCGGGTCGGACTGCTGTTGGGTTTTTCTTACAAGAAATTCTTAATAGCAGCCCGGAGTATGGAAGATGGCGGTGTTTCTCGCCCGTGCCTCGGAGGACATGATAACCCGTCGGTCCCGGTTGTCATGAACATCTATGGTAATCGTTATTGGGAAGTCAGAGCCCTCAAGTGTACTGACAACTAATTTAACTTTCTAATTTAGTTCACCCTTAGGCTTGCGGAGGTCCGATGCCAGTTGATTCATGTAAAATCTGATAATCAGGTAAAACCCGGTTGAACTAGCAGCCGACCCCAAAACTTGGAAATAATAAAGGCTAGGAAGATGATGATTTGATTTTTATGTACAAAGTTAATGAGACACATGCGGCTTTGTTATGCATATAACATAAAACGCGTCCATTAATTGGGATGCGGTTTTCAAAGTGTATGAGAATTTAATTTAAACAGGTTATTGATTATTTATCTGTATACTTCTATTAAAATATAGCAATTATTTTGATTACCGTTTCTTTTACTTCAAACTATTTACTCATAAAACTATTTCCAGTACTTTCAACTTTTTTTATTTGTGGGTTTCAAGATTACATACGTGTTGTGAGTTTTGATCGAAATTCTTTACGTTCTCGCTTATGTTTCTCTAACCTTTTTACTATATGAATTGATATCATAAGGAGCCATATGCTGTTAGATAAGAACTGATCTAGTAGGTTTCTACAAATATTATAGCTATCTAAGTTTAACACTAAAACTTATCTCGACTAAGAAATGGCTACAGCCGTTAACATTTGGCGTTAATCCAAAAAATTAATTGGAGACAAGCATTCGCTCAAGAACGCTTTAACGCTGAAAAGCGCTCAGGCTCAAGTGCAAGCGTTTTCGTGTCGAGTGTAATTAGTGCAATCAGTGTGAATCACGTTTTAGTCAAGTGAACGCTGTTGTGTTGAGTAGTGCCCTTACCTATGGTTTTAATTAAAATACAATAGTTTTAGCCTATATTGTGTAAAATTATTCAAACTACTGGTGATCCAGTGGTCGTAATTCGATCATAATTCTTTTTTGAATTTTTGCTTAGCTTTCTGCTCTCCTCAATATAAACGTTAACAGTGCCAAATTATATACTTCTGGGTACAAAGTTTTTGCTTCACGTATTGGTATATGGATGTTGGTCGTTATGGGGTCGCGAGGATGCAATACAGTAAATGCATGGTCAGCTAATGTAACACGAGACGACGTCCTCAGTCAGTACACTCCACCCATAAGCAATGTACGTTTATTGAAATATATCCGATAATATATTTATATTTATATCCGGTATATTTAATTGAAATCTTTAATTGATTATTCCAATATAATAAAGTTAATACAATGGTATAGACTAAGATAATTTTTAAATATATAAGACTAGTTAAAGTGATATGTACCTGCTACGACGCAAAGTATCAATTTGTTTACTTTAGAAATAACTTTGACACGGGAGTATATAATAGTACGCACGTCTAAAATCCATAAGAATTTAATGATAATTTGATTGATGATAATTTCTGATAATGTGATACCTCCTTTCATTTTATGCAAGTTTGTTTAGCACTTAAAATTCATCTCTAGTCAGGTGTTTGACTGTCTTATGTCTTGTTTATGTATAGTTTCATATATAGTCAACCTTCTTTTTTCGGAGGCGAGTCCTTGACCAACCGTAGACCAATACCTGTAAAAGTAGAATCCTATTTGAAAGCTCCTACTCCGTCTCAACATAGTACTTTTGTGAACGGGATTTGTATATCTTGGATTAAGTATATGACGTGGCAGCATCCCTATGCATCCGTAGGTATCATAAGACTAAGAGACCAAACTACACGAGACTACAATACTAGTTAAAGAAAGAAACAATCCCTTTGTTTTTTTTAACGTATAGAAACCTCCACGGGCCTTCATCCCAACGGGGTTTGCGGCAGGGCTGCGTGTCAGAATCGGACCGACTAAAACCACACGGTGTGCCCCTCTAAGCCTGACATGGGAGGGATCCGGGAACAGCTTTATTACAACGTCCAGACCAAATCATCGGGACCCTTTTTTTTACGTGTGGAAACCCCCTCGGACCTTCACTCCACCGGGGTTTGCAGCGGGGCGGTGTGTTGGAATTGGAGCGACTAAAACCACACGGTGTACCACTCTGCGCCTGAGATGGGAGGGATCCGGGCACTGCTGTTATTAACACATCAGGACCGTATACCAACCCGTCCGGTCAGCATAGTATAGTAGTAGACCAAAACCTCCTTTCTTAGGAGAGGCCTTTGTATAGCAGTGGACTCTTAAAGGCTGTTGATAATGATGTCTTACATGATTTAATCATATGTGTTATTAGAGAAAAAACACTTCATCATCATCATCATCATTATCAGCCTCTTGCGGGACACACCCACTGCTGGACATAAGCCTCTCCAATTGCACACCACTTAGTTCGATCTTTGGCTTCTCGCATCCAGCTTCTGCCAGCCGTCTTGCGTAAATCAGCACTACCTGGCCTGTGGACGTCTTTCCTTACGTTTGCCGAGACGCGTTCTCCACTCAAGAACACACACAAAAACACTTCATTTAATCCCTATATTTTATATAAAAATGAATCCATATTTCCCTTGGTCACGCCATTACGCGTGAACCGCCGGAACAATTACGTTATTCTTTTAGTATTGAGTAGCTCATTACTCGAGGAAGGTATAGGACAAAAAACATCACGCTAGAACCAATGGGAGCCGAGTATAAATAAAAAAATTGAGAGACGCAGACGAAGTTGGGCGAGTTAGCTAGTTTCTAATAAATAAGGCGAAATGAAACAAACAATTAACTTTTGTACAATTTTTAAATAAAATATATGTAGTTCTTTGCAAATACAAGGAAAAATAGCCAAGCGCCTGCATTGTGTCAAGTAGGTATACACAGTGGTGCCGTGTTTGATGTTATGAACTAAATCAGTTGGTTTCTTTTTATTTTATACTTTTAAAAAGGAACAGAAGAATTCTCAACAGTAATTGATAATAAGTTAAATAAACTAATTCACGTTATTTCCGGACAGAATATAATTAACTTGACGCTTGAGACGTGGATATCGCTTAAAAATTCTTCAGAGTTAGACTAGTGTTAAGCGCTTTATAGTTTGAAATTAACAAAAGATTTGAAATAAAGTACTGTTCACTGTTTTGTGAAAATAATATGTTTTTAAACTATTAAACCAAAACGTAAATCATTTATATTGGTAGTATATTAAATAAATAGACTTGATATTATTATTTTTAAATGAACTCTACAGTTATCCAGTGTCCTGTATTAAAAATAATAATTATGATTCATTACTTCATACTGGTAATAATTACGTAAAATAAGAATATGAACAAACATTCAGATACCCTTTAATTATAAGTTGCTACCACTTTAAGTTTTACTTATTAAAATTTATTTACAAGTAATGTTTTGTAAATATATATTTTATACAATATGCTTAGAGAGTATTTTAATATTTGAAGTAATTCCATCGTTTTACGATATGGTTTATCATGAAGATCGTGCTAATATTATCATTCAATTTTTTATATTTACTGCAAATCAAATACTGTTCTGTATTATACGCAAAAAGTTGTTGCCTCTCTTGTCTCGTCCATTCTTTGGATAAATATCTGCCAATTATATCACAGTTTCTTATAAAACGCTTCCGCTGCTGTTCACTAAGATCTTTTAAACTACTCTACAGATTTTAATGCAACTTTCAGCAGTGGATAGAGTGATTCAAGAGAAAGGTTCACACGTATAATACATACATATTATAGGAACAGAAATTCACTAATTTCAAGCACTTCCGTTTGAATCCAGACCGGGTTGCTAGTTCTCAATATAACGCGCTAGTAATACAATGTGTAAAACGCTGTAAAAAAAATAATGGCTAGTTAAAATGTGGAAGCAAATTCACTTTGCATTCATTTTTATCAGAGAACTCTCCATTGTTCTTTTAAAGAGGGACACATTGCAGTGATTTCAAATCTTCTGTTCCTATAGAAAGCATTTTTTGGCACATTACTTCTGATCTAGTACAGTAACACTCACAACAGTTCAGCACTGGTAATGAACGTGAAGAAAATCTAAAAGGTATGAGACAGCAACCGTCTAACCGTATCGAAAACAGATTTAAAGTTTTTGACCCTCGTGGCTGGAAATAAAAGATCTAACACTCCTCTTTGGTACTTAGTCCTCTTGACGATAGGAAGAACCTTGACAGTTGACTCTGGTTCTTCTGTCGTGGTCGTAGTTGTGAATAGGGTGGTAATCACAGCAGTACGGTTCTGATTGGAAGTAGAGTTCATTCTTTGTCTTGAAGAAAGTGATGTTATTAATGTAGCTGTACCACTTTTAACGGGACTGAATTCTACAAACTCTGCTGGTACGTTTTTGATCTTAAATGGCTCGTCATCTAATAAATTACTCATGGTTGAGTCGTCAGTTAATAAGGCAAGATTGTTTGCATAGATGTCTTGAAAGTTTAAGGTTGGTGGTGCATAATAAGTGAAGGTCTGTGGATCTTCAGAGGACTCTGCATTGATGTTAATCTGTGGAAAAAAATAATTCAGTGAAACGGTTATCATACTATTTCAAAGAAAAGACCATGCATGGTAATCGTGTCACAGTAAAATATAGACAAGGCCTTAAAAAAATTAAGTAGTTCAATACATAAATACTATACCACAAGGACCATACCCTGATGGTCAATGGAGTAAAATTAGAATCGCGAAAAGAGGGAAGCCCAATGATGCAGAAGCGTCACTAGGCCTTCATGGAGTGGGTCACCATGCTGCATTGTTGCTTTTTTTAATATATTTAAGCTGCCAAAATGACTCTGCCCTGCCTGATGGAAAGCATGAGCAGAATCGAAGAGTGCTGGTCACCATCCTCAATGCGAAAAAGAACAATGCAGCATGGTGACCCACACTATGGCGGCCTGGTGAGATGCTTTTTCACGCCCCGCTTAAAGGACCCGGGATCATAGTGGGAAGGAAACACGATAGAGGACTGCCAAGGAGGCGATATCTCTACGCAACTGTAGAGGCTCAAGGGTCTCGGTGGCTTCGGGACTATCGATAATACGGATTGCTCGCCGCTGCAACCGGTCAAGAGCGTCAACCTGTTTGACGCTCTTGACCGGTGCGTTACTGCGGTGGTTACTGTGCGGCACCATCGCAAAGGTGAGAACAGTACTCCACGCACGAGCGAACCTGTGTCTTGTAAAGAAGACACAGATGCCCGGGCGAGAAGAACCGTCTCACCCTGTTTAACACACCTAGCTTCCGTGAGGCCGCTTTAGTGATACTCTCAACGTATTCGCGTGGGTTGAGGTCTCGGCAGATATCCATGCCCAGGATAGCGAGCCTATTTTGTAATGGCATTTGAGTGCACTGAAAAGTAGGAAGGGGAAGGAATGGAGACATTTTGGCTGAGAACGCGCACACGTGTGTTTTCGTGGCGTTGAACTTGACCAGATTCTTACAGCCCTATTGAAAAATGCGGCCCAGAACATGGTCAAGTTGAGCGATAAGTTCTTGTCGTCTTCCTTCAACATCTGCTGGTTTGTCAGAGGGATGTCCAAAATAGTGTCCATGAACTGTGCTGTCGTCTGCATAACAATGAATGTTGCCAAGGTAACATGTCATTGATATGCAGAAGGAACAGTGTAGGCGACAGGACGGAGCCTTGAGGTACTCCGGCGTTAATCCGCTGATACTCGGAGGCCGCACCGTCGCAAAGGACTCTGATGCGGCGCTGGTGCAGAAACGCGGCAGTCCAATTGCAGAGTTTGGGGGGTAAACCGAAAGCCGGTAGCTTGGAGAGAAGCGAACAGTGCCAAACCCTATCAAAAGCCTTGGTCATGTCGAGGCTGATGGCCAAGGATTCCCCATGCCTGTCAATAGCCTCACCCCAAAGGTGTGTGACGTACGCTAAAAGATCACCCGTGGACCGGTTCGGTCTGAAACCATATTGACGATCATTTAATAGGGAGTGATCTTTCAGGTAATGGACCAGTTGTTTGTTAATTATCCTTTCAAATACCTTACCGATGACGGAGGTGACGGCTATCGGACGGTAGTTGGTAGGTTCGGAGCGATCGCCTTTTTTAGGGATGGGTTGAATATTCGCCTCTCTCCAAGCCTCCAGAACAGCTCCCGAGGAATACGACTGGCGATACAGGCGCGTCAATATCGGGGACAACTCTGGTGCACAGTTCTCAAGAACCACCGCTGGGATACCGTCGGGTCCACTGGCTTTCCGGACGTCGAGTGACAGAAGCTCCGCACGGACATCACTCATCCGGAGGCGAATATCTTGCATAGTAGTGTCGCAGGATGGGATGGTAGGTGGGGGTATGCCGCGGTCATCGATTCGGGAGTTAGCCGCGAAGAGATCAACAAGCAGTTTCGCTTTCTCCTGCGGCTGGTGGGCAAGTGATCTGTCAGGATATTTAAGCGGTGGTAGCGAGGGATTACAGAAGTTGGACTGCACGGCTTTAGCCAATCGCCAGAATTTTCGGCTACCCGTAGGGTATGCGACGAGTTCTTGACCAAGCTTCGCAATGCGCTGGGCATCCGCTCTGATGTAAGCCTTCTTGCATTCCCTGGTGGCTTTGTTAAACGCTGCTTTAAGTCGATCAACATCGGGGTAGCCGCAATCGCGGCCCCTGGTCCAAGCGCGGTAGGCTGATTGCTTTCGCGCAACAGCATGGGCACATTCGCGACCGAACCAAGGCCGGGTCGTTGCGCTAGCGACCTCACTGTACGGAATATAGTATTCCATTCCGACAGTGATCTCGTCAGTCACGGCGGCCGCACTTTGCGATAGGTCTTTATCTTTAAAGCAGCGTTGAGCCCACAGAATGGATGCAAAATAATCCTGCATTCCATCCCAGTCTGCAGACGAGTAGTGCCATATACGTCTTTTTGCTGCCACTCGGTGTGGAGGGGCAGCAAGTGGCACCGTGGTGGAAACCAGGCAGTGATCGGATTCCCAGAGGGGCGAGCACCGATACACAGTACTGCGCTGGATGACTCGTCATCAGTAGGTCCAGCAAGGAAGGCGCTTGACTAGGTATGTCTGGTATTCTGGTGGACTGGTGGTGGTGCTTTGCTTGCATTCGCTATGAGTATGTCGATCAGGCAGAGTAGACTCACATTGGCAGTCCCATACTTATACTAAAAAAGCAGGGGACTTAATAAGCATGTACAAAAGTAAGTCGTTGTTGTTAAATGGTTGTAAGTCAAGTGCACGCTTGGTATTTGAGAGAAAACTTTAATATTTTATGCGAAAAAAACTTCATAAAGATAAATTACTACTTTCGGCACCACTTAAATAAGGTTCGACACCATTAATTTCTAATAGGATACGATGTAAAGAACAATTTGTTGATTTAGGCGAGGAAAAAGAATCCCGAGAAAAAGAAATCGTTTTTCAGAGTGAAAGAGTGGGAATCAGAAAGAGCGAGAAAGAGAAAAAATCTAGATCACGAATAATCATGATATTAAAAAATAAAATAAATATTACTTAGTCTATTAGTAGAGCTGTAAATATTAAATATATGTATGTATATTTGAGATTTTAGTGGTATGAAAGTAGACTAAATGTAGGTGGTAGAAATAAAATTAACAGAAATAATGGTTAGCGATATTTTATTATTTCGAGATTAGTCCAGTCCAGAACTTAGTCCAGAACAGTATGTAAAAAGATACTTACGAAAATGAATAACACAGCCACCACAACACCACTTTGATACATGTTGACACTAGAATTCTCAATCTACAACTAATGTCATTCCATTGTCTTCATGACGATCGGTAAGGTTGCGATTTCATCAATTAATTTTCCACTACAATGTAGTGTTTGTACTAATTTTATAATCAACATCATTGTTAATAAAGAATAATATTATTATTATTAGAAACACAAAGAGTGAGAAATCTTCTGATGTTCCGCGTGAACTATAGTGAATGGGGTTGTTGAATGTATCTATTATATAAAATTCTCAAGTCGCGGTGTCTGTTACGAAACGCCTTAGAAACAGCTGGATTAATATTTCAGAAATTTTGTTTGCGGGTAGGCCTGAGAATCGGCCAACTAGATGTTGTTTCCATATCCCTAAATGATAATGGTGACCCATCCCCAAATGCTTTTTTTATTATTTTACAAAAATCCTATAAATGACTGACATATGTTTGCCAGGTCAGCTAGTGTACGTATATAAAATGGCTTTTATTGCATTTTTTATTAATCTTTTCCAAAAATCATTTAGTAAACAATTTTTTTAGAGACAACCTGCGCATTATGAATGTATATCTTGTGTCGCGGGGGGCTTTACAAACAAACGTGAAACGGACACAAAGAACACACAGACTCAGAGCAACAATTTGTGAGATATGAACCCACAACACTTGGCACAGTAGAAAGCGGCGTGGCGGCCGCTTAAACTGATATGCCAGCCGCGCCGTGAAATAAAAATATAAATCATAACCTAAACAACACACGTTTTATAAAATTCATTCTAACCGTTTCTGATCACGAAATTTAAGTAAAAAGTGAGATGAAATCCCGTCACACCGAATATAAAAGGAAGGCAATGTCAACTCACTGCGTACACACTGCGCGTCGCTGTCATGTACCAAGCGAGTGTCCATTGTAAACAACGATTCGGTTATCAGAAAAAAAACTGAAATATGTAACGGATATATGAGACCTCAAAAAAAATATTACGTGTCTTTAAAGATCCCGTATATTTGCATTTATAAACATAAACAAAATTATAGATACACGTAGCTGCTGTCGGGTGACAATGACGGAGTGTGAACTACTTGTTGCCCAAGCGTTATAAAGTTCGAAATTACAAAAATATAAAAGAAAAAATATATATTTTGTGATGAAATTTGGTACAATAGAAAATATAAGGACTAAATAAAACAGTAGTAAAAGTTATTAATTGTTTTACGTACATCAATCTCATTTTCTCAGTAATTCATACCAACCCGCAATGTACGGCATCAATTAAATTCAACAGAAGCATGATAAATTTAAATAAACCTCTTTCTTCATTTAGCAAATTGTAGTTAAAAGACCCTACGGGAAATGTAACCAAAAAAATCTAGTCGATTCATAAATGACGATGTTGATTTTTAATATCTAATAGCATACAAAAAGACAATCAAACTGAGTATTCCTCCTTTTGCTGAAGTCAGTTAATGATATTTAAAATATTCACTAACGTGTGGTGACGTAACGTATCATCCAGTGAAAACTAACACAGACATGGCGTATCTCGTAAGGATGCTTATAATGCGGTGTTGCAGTTTATTTAATTTCCTCAAAGGCATTACGTGGAAAAAGCATGTTTTCAAGTGCCTCCTTATTTCTGGAGCGCGCTACCGCAGCCTTTCTCAACCAGCCCTTTCACGTTGGAAATATATTTTCGACTGCCGCTCCTTTTGATGGTGGAAAGTGGTTTCAGAAATGTAATAATAAGATTTACAGCTCATATATTTAATAAAAATATGTATTTGAGTATTTCTTTTCAATTTAAAAATAAAATTTGGATATAATTAAGACACTCAAGGGGTTTTTTTTACTTGCTGACCCACGAAACGAAGAATGTTTTACGTTTTCGTACTTATAACATTCTTCATTGGTGCTTCGCTTCTATTGGTCTTAGCGTGATGATATAGCCTTTTTTCAATAAATGAGATATCTAATTTTGAAAAAATCCTTAGGTTAGATTAAACAAACAAACAAAATTTTCAGCTTTTTTTTTTTTTTATATTTAAGCTGCCAAAATGACTCTGCCCTGCCTGATGGAAAGCATGAGCAGAATCCAAGAGTGGTGGTCACCATCCTCCATGCGAAAAAGAACAATGCAGCATGGTGACCCTCACTATGGCGGCCTGGGGGGAAGGGGGATGGTGAGGGGGATAGGGGGCGTTGGATTGGGGCATGGGCCTCCGGTATCCTCACTCACTCGATGAAACACAGCGTAAGCGCTGTTTCACACCGGTTTTCTGTGAGGCCGTGGTATCACTCCGGTCGAGCCGGCCCATTCATGCCGAAGCGTGGCTCTCTCACATGTAACTTATGTTTATGTACTGGCATAGATATACTCTCGATTATTTATTTGTGAATGTAAATTATACTGTGGTTCCCAGCCACAGCCAGCGATTATCTTTGGTCCGTTGCGATCCCAGGACCTTTGAAGAACATGAATTTACTAACAGTAGCTATTACTACATAGCAATTTTTGTACAGAGCTTGAAATCATACAAGCAATTCATAAGTAAATTTTCACCTGACTCCTTAGAGACACCGGGAAACATTGAATATTCTTCCAGTAGCTATATTCGCGAGCTTTTTGTGCAGGATTACGTTGACAAATTGTGTAAGCGAATGCGATTTGTTTGCCTCATGTCTACTTCCTTATGGGATGAGATTTTGCGATAATTTGTGTTGCCAACTTTGTGAGTGAATTTATTATCTGTATATACTTACTTAATTGACAGTGCCCTCAAATATGGTGATAACTAGTTCAACCTTCAAATTCAGTTCACCATCAGGGTTGCGGAGGTCAGATGCCAGTCGCTCTTTATAAAAACTGATATTCAGATAAAACCAGTTGAACTGGAGGCCGACCAGAAATATAATACTTACTTAATATAAATTAAAGTCGCTTCCGCTGTGTGTTTGCTTAGTTCTTTTGAAGTACTCAATTGATTTTAATCCAATTTTCAACAATAGACAGAATGATTCAAGAGGAATATTTATATGTTTAATACATATAAATTTTCGTCTTGAATCATTCTTCTTCGAAAGATCCCGAGAATTCCAAAGACTTAGGGGAAGTGCGAAGCCGGGACGGGTCATCGGTACCTAAAAAAAAAGAAAAATAATTTGGATGTTAAAAAAGAATATCAATATAGTATATGCAAGAAAACAAGAATAACATGTATGGTTCTTGTTTTATAGTGGAACATATTTGCGATAAAATTGTTTAAAATATTACGATATAATATTCTACTATCGATCTATTCTCCGACTGAACTAAGCGATACAAGTGTGACTTTCCGCATTTGGTCGCGATGATTGTTTGAATTGTCGGTACCAAAACAGCCCGTATTTGTTTTTTTTTCAGAATATTTTTTTTCAATACAGTTGCCTGTAAAAAATTGCTTTTTAGCGATAAGGAAACCATTTGTACTTGGTGATTCAATTCATATGTTACTTTTATGTAAACTGTTATATATGGTGTACAATAAAGTTCATTTAGTAATTATTTTCACGGGTATTAACGCAATCACTTATTCAAAGGTATTCGAAGTTTATTTAAAGCTTGTTTCGACCAGCTTTATTAAAGTTAACAAAGTTTATTCTATTCTACCTCTACACTACACGTACAATGTCTGGACACTTTATATCGTCTCCGGTAAATAGAAGGTAACTTTTTAAATAATTATATCGAGAAAAGTCACGTCTTACAAGAAAAGCTATGTGCATCTTCTTTATATATATAAATCGTCTATGCGTGTGAATGTGACTAAGCTCCTCATAAGCGGCTGAACCAATTTTAATGATTTTTTTGTATCTATTCCTGAGGATTCGAGAATGGTTTATACTAAAAAAAGAAAGCAATTGATTCGAGCTGCGGCGTTATCTATGGGTGAAGTTATACCGAGGTGCTCAAATAGTAATATATATATACAATCGCAAAAGTTTGAAAACAGTTACCTCTATGAAGTTACCTATATGAAGACGTTTAGTTTGCTTGAGCTGTATTCGTATGTATATATACTGATGTATACAGTGGGAGAGCTACGCTTCGGCATGCATGGGCCGGCTCGACCGGAGAGATACCACGGCCTCACAGAAAACCGGTGTGAAATAGCGCCTGTGTTGTGTTTCACCGAGTGAGTGAGGACACCGAAGGCCCATAATGCAACCTTTCTTCTCATCCCCCTCCCATACCCCAAGGCCGGCAATGCACTTGTGACGCCTCTGGTGTTACGGGTTAATCGCTTACTATCAGGCGATACGTATGATCGTTTGCCCCCTATTCCATATGGAATATTCTGCTTGAATCCTTTTACATTGTGAGTAGATGTGGCCTTACTTTATATGCTCTGTCTCTTGGAGGTTCCGAGGAATAGTTCGAACTTATTAGAGTTAAAGGTATCTATCATAATTCCATACGGCGAAACAATCATCCTTATAACTAAAATCGCAACATGCGTATACCTCTCTTTGGGGTTCCCTCCCGGAATTGTTCCTACACTTTTAATATTTTTTTCGCTTTTCATTTGTTTTGAAAAGCAATATTACGGGTAAAGGGATATTTTATTATCTCGAAACCCTCCCTACCTAAAATCTAGATACGCCCGTGAAACGCAGCGCACTGTGATGAAGTACCTATTTAATTATTTTTTAAGATAAATATAATCATCTTCTAATTCCAGGAAGTATTTTTAGGAATAATTCAATTTAGTATAACACTTCTACAAAGATCATGTACTAACATCACGTATCTGTAGACTCGACCAGGGAATTGAGACTGTCTTGTTGCTTCTTATATTATCCTTTTGTTTTGAACTTTTCGTGTCTATAACTTCAGCGTCATAAATAATATATTGGTAAATATACACACATATATATATATTTATTGATAAAATAACAGTAAAAAGATTATTGTTGGGTCTACTGATTACAAAACATGTGTGTCGAAGTTTTCTCATTTCCTGACACTTTTTTCCATGTAAAGTGCAGTTACACAATAATTTTTCACGTTTCTTTCTATTCAGTGCATGAAAACTAACATATATATTCAGTTAGACCATTAACTAAATACTTAAATTGATACATAATCTACGGAGTACAGTCTCGCTCCTTAGTACGTGAATAATGCAGTTGTCAATAGACAGATGGATAAGCTAACATCGACATAGAGTCCCTGGCGCCACACTCAAAGAGCCACATGAAATGTCCGTGTGGGTAACTACTAACAAAACTAAAGCCTACATGTTGGGAGAATTGTCAGGTTCCGCTATCATACAATAATAATAGTTGTACGGATGTTTTAGTGGTATTCCTTCAACGAACAACTCCTTGTGTATTCTATAATAGCAAAGTGTGAAGTGATCCAGAACAACAGTTTGTTCAGGGGCTGGGTGTTCTATATATCTGTTTCATACAATAGGTTTGTCCTTTGTGTCTATAATTAGATAGATATTATAGTTATTATAGGTGTGTACAAAAGCAAAATATGTATTGGGTTTTGCAAAGAAAAAACAACAATTTATTCCTTGGAGTTTTTATTGTAATGCTTTTACTTAATAAAACTGCTATTCAGATTACGTAATGTATTAATATAAGAGTAATGTTGAAAAATAAAGTATTTTTTTTAATGTTGGCAGTGTTTATACTCCGTGTGTCACCCAATGAATGGTCATACACTACTTCGCGGTACTGCTTACGTAATCTATGCCGGTAAGACACCTTTGTTCCAAGCGCATGCACGCCGATTCATAGCCAATACAATGGGCCCAATGCATCAGCCTGATAGCTTGTGGTCTAATCCTTGCTCTCCAATATATTACACATGCCATCGGACTCCTGATAGTATACATTGAATGGAAAACAGCAGTACAAAAGTATTTTGCGAATTTCTCTAATATCGTAACGATCGATCTAATCAAGCCTTGAAAATAGATTGGGACTTCAGAATAGTAGCTTTGTTAAGAAAACGCATAAATCCTTTTTAAAGAAAAGGTTAAACCAACTTCAAACAATACTAAGCCCTGAAGATTAAAAAATACATTAAAACTTTAAAAATCTAGAAATCTTTTAAAAATCTATAACCTGCTTACGTAACTTTATTTTGATAAAATTAATTTGTATAGCCTATATTACTCGATTTATTAATAAAAATCTGTTGACACCTCATTTATTAAATAGTTAAGGCACTGGGATGGAAAATACTATGTAAAAGAAAGGAGTACCACGCTTCGGCATTAATGGGCCAACTCGACACGGCCTCACGGCCCCGGAGTGAAAACCGGTGTGAAACAGCGCGTTGTGTTTGGCCGAGTGAGTGAGGATACCGGAGGCTCATACCCCAACCCTTTCCCCCACCCCCTATGAAACGTTCGTACGTTTGTGTTTTTGAAGAAAGGGAAGGGCCTTTTCCTAAAAATACAAGCGTACGAACGTTTCATTCTTACGTATTATTAGTATTACTATATAGATGTGATAGTGATATTATTCTCCTTTTTGACTTCACCGTTCAGGTAATTTAAATAAGCCTCATTTAACAGGTACTATTATATCAACAATATATACCTTCTAGTCTAATTGCAATCAGTCCGAACCCGATCAACTCTAGCATTTACATAATTACAACAAGAATCTTTAGCATTTTTAACCGAGTGTTAAGTGCACCACACTTTGTTTTTTGTTATCTTGATTTCATTGACCCGTCAAAATCCTTGACCGACTTCCATCACATATGATTTAAAAAATTACAAATAAATGAACAGTTGAATGGTACAGTAGAATAACTTAACGAAAATAATCGAATGGAAATCAAAGTGAACCTTCTGTTCTCTAATCTTACGTTTCAAATGGCGATGGTTCGACATAATCAATCAGGTCGGGTCCTGCTTGTCTCGAAGGATTGAAGCAAAACACATGCACAAGATGTCGAATAATCCAGATGCTGCAGCCATAAGTTATCTTGAGGAGCTATTTATCCTTACACGTATCCAGTAGATCACGTCACATCACCATATAACTATGCTTTTATAGTAGTTATATGTAAAATTTTGGATGGCGTGTATTAAATGGGTTAAGTTTTGAATATAATATTAGGTGACAAGCGCAACTTCATCTGCGTCTCTTTTCGATCATGTTTGGCCCCTGTTGACTCAAGCGTGATGTTAGCTGTCGTATCGTAGGAAAACTAGCAGAACGCAATTAAACAAAAATTGGCAGTCATACGGACTGCAGACAGAAGTGAATACTTATAACATAGAATGTTATTTTTGAATTTATGTGTATAGTTAGAAATTTAATAATGTTTAAATTAAAATTATCTGCATCAAACATTAGCATGTCGGTAACGCGAACCCATAATATTGTTTTGTTTGTACGCGGCCAAAGAAGTTTTATGACGTTAGTATGTCGGTGAGACGGTGAATGACGCGGTGACGTGAACTCGTAAGATTTTCTCCTTCCTGAAAAGTGCTAAACGCGGATAAAGGAGTATCCACTTAAAAAAAAAGCGTGAAAATCGATTAGATAGTTTCATAGTTCATTGTAACCAACAACGTGATACTAGAATTATAGTACTCTCAAAATTATATTAAAAATTAGATATTTTATTCTAATCAACAATAACATTAGTTCAACAGACTTTGACAGATTTTTAGCAGTTTTAGAATACTACACTACAGTACCTAGATGGGTTGGTACAGCTATAGGTTTGTTTCTAGATTTTATTCTATTTGCAGTGTTTTTTTTAAAGTATTAGCTGCCAAAATGACTCTGCCCTGTCTGATGGAAAGCATGAGCAGATTCCAAGAGTGGTGGTGGCCATCTTCAATGCGAAAAAGGACAATACAGCATGGTGACCCACACTATAGCGGCCTGATGAGGTGCTTTTTCACGCCAAATAGTTTGCTTCCTTATTCGCCTCTTACGACATCCATGGGATTAATAGCGGTGGTAACACTCCGTACTCCGGTTAATCATAAATGATTTTTTTTTATGCTGGAGAGGGCAACTGACTGGACACCAGATGTTGCTTATAAGTAATAATCGGTACTTCGGTAATCTTACTCCCTCGGTAAGAAATATCGAAAAGTATCGAAGGAACTCATTCATGCTAATTTTTGAGAAACCTAAGCACGGCTCTCATGTAGAGTATACAGTTCTATTCCTTAAACTTGACTTCATTTAGCATATCGTAACTTCATTTTCATAATAAAACTACACATACAGAGAAATTAACCAATTCTTTAACAGATCTTTAAATCATATTAATTACTGTTAAAAGTAATTAACGCTTTCGCGACATTCGTTAAAAACTAGACTCGCAGCTAACGTATGGATGGTGCTACGCATATTAGGAACCATTCAGAATATTTTTAAAATATTGTTGATTTCTTGCTGTAGATTTTTTAGAAACAATAAATACAAAGTTTGTAATCGGCAACAGGTTACAGACTTATTGCTTTTGCATAACGAAGACGATTTAATTGTTACTCTTTTGTCCTTATTTTTTTAATTTTATTCCATCATGGTTTCAAACAAATCCTGTCTCCATCCTTGCAAAAACATTCGGAACCACCCACGCTATGAATACGCTATAACTGTTAAAATGAATAGTACACCTTTACCGCTGAAGTTCAAGTATATGTATATTATAAATCTGAAATACAGATTAGTAAGCATTACTTCAGGTTGGATATTTATTATCATCCCGCACACTAACCCGAAGCACACAATAATCACAGTACAGGCACAAGCGAATGGAGTAATTATAGCTTGCTGAAACCATTCTCTCAGATGGGCAACTCAATATTCGTCACGCAATCTACTGCTTCAATGCAATTTTAGTTTGTACCGCAGTGTCCCAAATCTGACAAGAATATTTATTTGCTTATTGAGTTCTATGTCCACTTAATATAAAGTGATGACATAGTTTCTGTTATTTAGATGTTTGAAGGATTAACCAAATAATAATAATGTTTGTTTATATGAATATTATATTTGCGAAAAAGATATCTTAAAGCAACTTTTGCTCGTTTACCCGCTTTGTTATAAAGATGTATGGATTTATATGATTAAAAATGGGTTAATAGCAAAGTGTAAAGTGATCCAGATCAACAATTTGTTCTGGGCCTGGGTGTTCTATGTATGTTTATCCTTTTCGTCTATAATATTAAAGGTATATACAGAAGCAAAGTATGTATTAGGTTTTACCACAAAAATTGGATACAGTCAATTAATTATCTTGAGGGGGACAGACCCTACCTTCACCTAGGTTCTTCACCTGGGTCTGGGAGGGGTCCGGATGGCGTAAGAAAGCGGTTCCCGGATCTCTCCCGTCTCAGGCGCAGAGTGGCACACCGTGGTGGTTTAGTGGGTAGTCTGGCTGGAGTCAGTCAGGAGCCCCACACAAAGTGAACCCCCTGTCCCCGCGGGGAGGGGGGGGGGAGGCGAAGTGCGTAAAGGCATTCCACAACGTAAAAAAAAGGTTCTTCACCTGGGTCAAGCATGGTGACTAAGTTACGTCTCCACTCTATGGGAACTATGTAGATTGCTCCAACTGACTATAAAAACAGTCATCATCATCAGCTTATCGCAGTCCACTGTTGGTAATAAGCCTCTCCAATTGCACGCCATTTGCTTCGATCTTCAGCTTCTTGCATCCAGCTACAACAGTAACACAACATACAGTCTAGAATCTTTTTTTTTTATTCATTCTGTCTTCATCGTACACACATTACATTATATAATTCCAACTTCTCCAGTTTTTTTCTGATTATTTCTGTTGCGGGTTTTAAGATGGTTTAATTTTTCCTGAGACTCCCCAATGTCATAATTGGTTGTGTTCGTGGGTCACTGCTGTTGATCCTGGTGTACGTGAGTGACATTGGTGAGTGTGTTGACGGGATTCGTCCCAATGTAACATGTAACCAAAAGATGAAATACGTATAATATGAAAATGTAACGATTAGTGTCTTATTACTCACGCACGATATTTCGTCTTGAACACAGCTGGGGCTATACTTTTATTTCAAAATACCAAAGTTTTTATGTAACTGACTCCCTTTCACATATCGCATGCCCGCGAGGGTTGGTGGGTAACATCTTGTACTAATTGGTTCGCGACGCGAAGATGTTCTGACGATTTATCGCACGGCTCAGCACCTAGCACTGTGCATTTAATGCCAGTACTTTTTTCTATTAAAAACTTATATAGATGTCATAGCGTACTAGGCGTATTTTTGAAATATGACTATATGGCACTAAGATTGTCCTATACGCTGGTTGTTTAGTGCTACATGTCAAAAAATTGATTTTTTTTTAATAAAATGACAATACTATACTGCTGCTGATTGTCATTATAAAATAATTTAGTTTTAAAATCACTTTTATAAATATATATATATATATATATATATATATATATATATATATATATACATTCGTCCGAGCATAAAATTATAAACAGGACATAGAAAATACTTTTTATCCAGAATAAAGGTAAAAGGCATGAGAAAATCCATCCAGACGCGATTGTAGTTCGGCTTAACGACAAAACAGGTCACAATATAAAATATCTGATGCAATTCCTGGTAACATTTCCTCTTTCTTTGAAAGTTATGATTGGGAGAAAATCTCACTAGTGAGATCGCCAACTTTGCCTTATTATATAACCCTGTTGTGAAAAGCTAACGTAAGATGAGTATGGATATGATCGGTTTCTTTTTAGGGTTCCGTACGTAAAGGATAAAACTGAACCCTATTACTAAGACTTCGCTGTCCGTCTATCTATCAGTCCGTCTGTCAACAAGCTATATCTCATGAACCGTGATAGTAAAACAGTTGAAATTTTCAGAGGTGATGTATTTCTGTTGCCGCTGTAACAAAGAATACTAAAAAACATAATAAATTAAATATTTAAGGGGCTCCCATATAACGAACGTGATTCTTTTACTCGTTTTTGCTTAATATTGATAACGGCAGCAGGTAGATGCTTGAAATGTGTATATAATGGTATGGAACCCTTCCTCCGCGAGTCCGACCCGCACTTGACCGATTTTTTTTTGTTTTATTTAGATTCAATGACAGAATATTCTTATTTTATGATTGGAGAAAGAAATACAATTAAATTCATTTTATTTTATTTTACATGTTTATTTCGAGGATGATCAATTAAGATTTTTAACAAGCAATAAAACGTCCTAACGTGGCGGAATCAGCTATCAAAGTTCATATTGCTTAATTTTAAAGCCGTAATGGACCAAACTCAGTAGGCAATCAGTAACATCTGATATGGTTAGGACTCAAAACCTTTCTCCTCTTAATAAAGAGTGCCGTTGCCGATACTAGTCGGGCAATAATCATGGCAATTAATATTAATAAATAAACACTCCATTAAAAGAGTATAAAAAGCTGCATCACTGAAAATACTGAACTCTTATCCATTGAAATCTTTCGTACCGTGGTGGAGCTGTAGCCTCCTATACTCCAGTCGCGTATGAAGGAAAATTAGACTTTTTAAACTTACCTCCAGAACTTCGATTTTACCTCATTTCTCCCAACTTACTTACTCAGGTGAGTTGCATTCTTATTACTCATTTTTTTTATAAAATTGCACGTAATTTGGGGCAGTTTTCATTTTATTACAACTTTAGTTTTGTGAATGTTAGTAGTAGGAATTTAATTGTGGTTCACAGAAATATTTATTGAATGTATCTTTAAATCTTAATTTACTATTACAAATGTTCAGTTGAGTTTATTTTTTTCTATAGCTTTGGCGTTATACCTGCGTATATGAAGTATATAATACAATTGTAATGATTTTTTTCTTATGCTGTCAGGGAATTTTGGTTGTTCTTACGTTCTCTGGATTAGATTTTACCCATGCTACATGAGAGAGTTAAAAATACCGTATAAGATCCAATGGAAATTAACTAAGATGTAAATAGATTATTTTGAATAGGTCAAATGTGTATGTGCTAAAGACAACAAATTGGCTAAAGTACTACAGTATAAAACCGGGTGCTTAAAACAAAAGAACTACATCACAAATACAACGCGACACAAAACAAAACAACAGGAAAACACATCAGCCATTTATCAGGAACCCGTTGATAAACCAATTCACAATAAATAAAAAACGAAGGGGAATGTGAACTGAATCGTCATTTATAACATCCTATCGCTTGTTTCCGAAACAATGTTCGCGAATGACAAACGATTTGGTGGACTTCATGAATAAAGTGGAATTTTATCATCCACGCACGGACGCGAGTTGTACAAAACTTGGACTGTTGTAAGTTTATGGTGTCAAATTTGAACGATGAAAATAAAATAAACACAATACTATGTAAGGATATTGTTTTGACAACATTTTCATACTTATTGATAAAATAATCTGCCGCATTATGACTGACGTTGTTCCGATGATGTCATCGCTACTCATTCTTTTATGGCGAAAAACGGCGGATACATTACGGCTGTAAGCCATATTTTTAATTATTATTTAATAAAATTTTGACACCTCTGATAACTACTAAAAGTTGCTATTTATGATCAATAAGTTTCTTGTGCAAAATATTCAATATCTTCACGCATCTATCACACGGCTACCTTATCTCAAATTAGCCACAGCCTGTATATATTTCTAAACACATACATTTGATAAATTCCTCCCAGACATAGAACAAGTGATCGTGTTCAAATCACAAAGATTTGGGTAGAAATGACTCAGGATCACTTACCACCAGACTTAGAGCCGCATCTTTTAGCATAACTTAAGTTTAAAATGAGTAAATCACTAAAAAACATGATATGTTCCCCTCTTTTTATTCGACGGTTCTGTAAAATTACCTCTTTTTGTACATATAAGGTAACACACCTAGATCAAATCCATACCATACATAGTTTAACTATTCGAATTGTAATGTACACAAAAATATCTATATATTATAAGGTATACAGTACAATAGATAAGCTCAAGACATAAGCGAGATTATATCGTAAGCCGCGGACCACCGGTATGCAGCTATTCACAGTCGAAATACTGGAATGTCGTTCGCTAGAATGTTGCCGTGGCTTGTCTCTGAATATTTACCTTCATTATGTATCAATCTATATCTTGTTTGGGGATCGGCAAAAGGGGTGATATAAATATTACAAATATAGTAAAATATTAATACAGAGGCGTTTATTTTTCAGAGGCGCGCATAGTTTAGAAACAATCACCGAGGGCAGGCGCTGTTAGCACCTGGATGGGTGACCGCTGGTGGCATGTTACCATGAGAGTCTCCGTAATTCGGAGGTCACGTAGGTCACGTTAAGCAGTCGGTTCCGGTTGTTATTCTATGATAACAGTCGTAAAGCTCAGTTGGAGCCCTTTGAACGGCTTAGAAACATCCAACGGTAAGTAGCCACAACGTAGTCTTGCCAGTCCCCAACCCGCACTTGGCCAGCGTGGGGACTTATGGCCTTAACCCTCTCCCGAGAGGAGACCCGAGCCCAGCAGTAGGACATTATGGGTTGTTGATTGATTAAAAAAGAAACAAGGATATTTATTGTCGAAACGATTATCACTAGGATTCGCCGCGGCAAGTGTGGCTTTTTTTATTGTATACCAAGACAGAGTCCTTAAAATATGGTTAGACCTCTGTGATAGTTATCAGTAAGGCCATTTTAGAACTTACGAAGTGTGTCGTCATTTTCGTAAATAGGGGTACAAAGTTTTTGCTTCACATATCAAAATACAGATAATTTAATGCACTTTAGTTGTGACTAAACTGGTACGTAAAGAATGAAAGTGTACGTAGATACAAAATAAAATTGTTAACATATCTGTAGGTATGTTTACAATTTTATACATGTTTACAATATATTACTTCGTCAGTTTCTTATGATATAAGTGGCAAACGAGCAGACGTATCGCTTGATGGTGGTAAGCGATTACCGCCGTACCCGCATTGGACACCCGCAACACCAGAGGCGTCACAAGTGCGTTGCCGGCCTTTTAAGAAGGAGTACGCTCTTTTCTAGCTATCTGTCACAGAAATCAAGTTTTAAATAAATATTCAAATAAATATTTTCGAACATTTTAACACACAACGCCATCTAGTCCCAAACTAAGATATTAATAGATATATACTTTTTTTTGTAAATACATTCATATTATACATAGAAAACACCCAAACTCCGAAACAAATATTTGCAGATCATACAAATATTTGGTCCGACTAAGGAATCGAACCCGAGACCTCTAACACAGCAATCGCTTTCGCTACCATTGCTTCACCGAGGCAGTGAAAGTTAGCAGTTATTAAAGTCATAGACAAGTAGTAAAGTCAAAGCTATATCATATCTTATGGAATATAATGCAGAATGCAGAAGCGATGATGTAAAAGCATCACTAGGCCGCCATTGTCTGCATTCGCAAGGAGTATGGTGTACAGAGTGGAGTAATTTTAGCAGTCCCATACATAAAAAAATATGGGTAAAAATATGCTGATATGAAATAACTGTATCTTATTTTTGCAATTCCAAAAAGTTATTCATGACCACACTAAACCAGAAGTCTACCGTGCCAATCGCAAGGATATAATAGTTCCGGGTTTTTATATTTCACATAAATATAAAAGAACAATCTCTCTATATTTGTTATCGTCCAATTATTAAAGAAGATTTTTTTTTAATTTTTATGAATGCGTGTTTTTTGTGTGTGTGAATTTTTATGAATGTTAGGTCCAAAAAGTTATTCATGACCACACTAAACCAGAAGTCTGCCGTGCCAATCGCAAGGATATAATAGTTCCGGGTTTTTATATTTCACATGAATATAAAAGAACAATCTCTCCATATTTGTTATCGTCCAATTATTTAAGCAGATTGTTTTCTTTTAAAATTGTTATGGTAAGTTAATACCACGGCTCATAGACGCTTGCAATTTATAAGTCACAAGATAAATATTAAAATGAATGAAACATAAATGCAAACCAATTTATCAATGTCGATTTGTGAACACATATCAAGCTTTTAATAATAAATTAATTCATGTACAGATAAATAATGGTCTTGTTAGTCAATTAATTTTGAATAGACTTGTTAATAATTATTATTACATTATGCATGTTAAGATAAATAGTTATGATATGTTTATTAAGTTTCTTTTTTTCATTTTCTTGTAAATAAATTATGCTTAAATTAATAGATAGTGATATTGAAAGTCAATTAATTATGAATAAACATTGTAAATTACTTATTTATGTTGAAATTTTACATGTAAAATTAAATTGTCATCCTATTTATGTTAAGTTTCTTTTTGCATTTTTATTTTATAAAAAAAATATATGTTTAAATAAATACTGATATCGAAAGTCAATTAATTATAAATAGACAGTGTAAAGTATTTATTGTTGTTGAAATTATGCATGTTTTAATTTAAATTATCACCTATGTTTGTTAAGTTTCTTGTTGGATTTAAATTTTATAATAAATGCAGATAATTATTAGTAATAATAATAAGCTAATAATCTGTCGCCGAGATCAAGAAAAGAAAGAAAAGCAATTTAACATTATTTATTTTATAATAAAATAAAATACAATAAAGGAATGCACGTAGAAGTTAAAAACGATGTTGAAAGTCAATTAATTGTGAACAGATAGTGTAAATTATTTATTGTTGTTGAAATCAGTCATTTTAAAATGTTTCTTATGCTTCCCGGGTGAACAGATCCTTTACTTCTTATAATGGTTCTATGATTGAGAAGATTGCACGTTGTTGAGGATCATGACCGCAACCAAGTTGAGAAGAGTTATAGAGCCACGCTTCGGCATGCATGGGCCGGCTCGACCGGAGTGATACCACGGCCTTACAGAAAACCGATGTGAAACAGCGCCTGCGCTGTGTTTCACCGAGTGAGTAAGGATTCCGGAGGCCCATAATCCAACGCTTCCCCTCATTCCCTTCCCCATCCCCTAAGGCCGGCAACGCACTTGTCACGCCTCTGGTGTTGCGGGTAATCCATGGGCGGCGGTAATCGCTTACCATCAGGCGATACGTCTGCTCGTTTGCCCCCTATTCCATATAATAAGATTAGAATTACTGCTTCGGTGACGCAGTGGTAGCTTATGCGACTGCTATGCTTGAAGTTTCGGGTTTGATTCTCGAGACGAAATAGTTTGTAGTTGAGGTGTTTTCTATGAGCCATAGGTATGTATTTACAAAAAAGTATACACGTACATCTTTCTAAGAGTTGTCAGTAGGTACCTGTAGAACAAGCTCTGCTTAGTTTGAGATTAAATAGTGAAAAGGAAATTGTTATAGAAATGTTAATAAAAGAGGGTAGTCACTCATATTATCGTCACTGGAGAAATGGCTCCAAAGGCTATTGAATTTATATTTATGTAAAACTAACTACAGTCATGTACAGTTCATATTGACACGTCGTTGCTGTCACGTGCGCAAAGGGGTATATTTTTATGGAATACGTAATTTTGTTTGACTTCATACGCGATGTCCATATTTGCCGAAGACTCGACGTCCTACATGCAAAGAGCGGGTTTTGTTTCCAACGTGTCATACGACACGATATTATTAGTAAAATTTTAGAAAATTATAGGCCTACTTAGAAAAACTATAGTACTAACTTACTATGAAAGTAATTTCAGTAGCCTGTTTTACTTAGTCGTGTTAAAAAGGCGTTTACAATTGTTAAAAGGTTTGTCATATTGATATGTAAATATGTTAACACGACTTACACTGATGTTTAATTTTTATTTCTTTATTTATTTACCTTTGTTGCACACATTTAACAGTTAGAAAAAGAAAGAGTTACAACACATAAATGTGTTGTTGTTACCGATCATGGCGATCTCTTACAGACAACCTTTATACGGATAATTTGGTGACATTAATTAGGATAGCAGTAGTAGGGTGGACAAATCTTATGTTTAAATGTGAATAATTACAAAATAAAAACCACCAAATTCTAAATATTTAACATTCATATACATTCTACTGTGGAGGATACATAGATCAGAAGGTTGCGTGTTCAAATCACGTCGGGGTCACCACTGTGGAGGAACGGGTACCATGTTCCTCCAACTCAAAGGGAGGATCCTCCGACCAGGCGAGGTGATCATGCCTGGTGGGCCACTGCCCAACGGTTGATGTTGGGAAGTTTTATATATGTTAATCGACGCGAGAACTTCTATTGCGCGATTTAGGATTGGTAGCTTCTTCGTACACTACGTTACTCCGTAGTTCAGTGTATCTTCGGTGGATGGCGTTATCATATATTTATGTTGACGCTATATGTAAAAGTCGCCACACTACCACTACTCATACTACATATATGAACATACACGTGCATAAATACATACACAGAATTTATAAATTCACTATAAACAAGGTATTATAATGAAAGATAATAATTCTTCACTAACTTTTTAAATACAAGCAAGGTTTTAGCGAGTTAGATCGTTCCAGGTAAATCGTTCCAGTCTTACTGCTTGCACAGCAAAGGATTTATCTGTAAACATTGCAAGTTTCAAATTCCTCTGATGATCTCAGGTCCCTACAATGAGTGTTGTGTAAGAACTGAAAGCGTTCTTTAAGATAAGATGGAGTGTGGGGATGAAACAGAATACTGTATAAAAGAGCGAGAGAGAATGTGAAGATTCCGGCGAAAGCGTATTGGTAGCCACTTGAGTTTAGAACAAAATTCTGAGATATGGTCATATTTGCGTAATCCAAATATGAATCTAATGCAGAGGTTATGGAGCCGCTCAAGTTTATTTAGTTGGTCTTCAGTGAGATCCAGATAGCTGACATCACCATAATCAAGGATCGGTAGAAAAAGAGATTGTGCGAGCGCAATTTTAGTGTTTGTGGGAAGGATGTGTTGTAGCCTTCGTAGAGACCCCGCTGCTGCAAGTAGTTTGCGGCTAACTTCCCCGATCTGGGGGCCTCAAGATAGGTACTGATCCATATATATCCCCAAGTTTTGACTTTTTCACTGCATGGAACAATCGGGCCATTGCAAACAATGTGTGGTATTGGTTGTTTTTTAGTTTATTCTACAGTGCAGACCAGGACTACCTATTATATGACTTGTGTTTTGGCTGGATTCACACTTAGTCCATACCTCCTACTCCAGTCACATATTCTCATTAAATTGTTATTAGTAATATTCACTGTTTCTGTTATATGACTTCTTTATTTTCTAGTGGGTATATATATATTTATCCAAATAAATAACAACGTAGCTAAGCGTTATTTAGTTATAAAATAACTTTTAATTTTACTTGTAAAGTAAAAGTGCATTTATAGTATTTGAAAATGGATTAAAATAAATTGAATCTGATGACTTGAAAAGTATAATGGAAACAAACAATGCCTCTAACGAAACAGGTCTTAGCAAATAGAGGGAGACATCGGCTGATAGAAAAATTTTCTCGAAAGCTTTTTGGCTGCGAATAGACAGACAGACGGATCTCCTTTGAGAGGTTTCTCGACGGAACATTTGAGATGTTTGGTATAAAGAAATAGGACAAATATGTTTAAAAGATTCTTTCATATGCGACTTTTATTGCAATACTTTTTTAACTAAAACTAAATAATGTTATTAAGACTCTAGTTTATGCCCGCGGCTCCGCCTATGTGTCATTCTGATGTATTAGCTATATTACTGTAAAGTTTCATCCAAATCCGTTAAGTAGTTTTTACGTGAAAGAGTAACAATCATCCATACTTACAAACTTTTGCGTTTATAATATTACTGAAAAAAAAACATATGCTTCGAAATTCCTTATTGACGTAAAATGATTACTTTGCAATGTTATCAATTAATACTTCCATAATTTTTCAAGAATGTGTTTGTCAACGCAAGACATAACTCACTGCCTCTTTGTTTATTTAGAATCAAAAGAATTTTTTGTTTTGGCTGTCACTTAATGAGACAGCGGACGCATTCTTTGTTATTTATCGAGATGAAGCCAACGTTTCTTTCCATTGTTCTAGCGACGCGGACCGTACCAACTTTGCAAAAATGTATTTAGTTTCTCGTACTGAAACTTTTGCGAAATTATTTTTCCTCGTCAGTGTTAGTGGGCTATTTATGTACGTCGCACTCGCATTCTACTCCTTTCACACTGCTTATAGTACGGTAGCTCAAATGCAAGGATACAGAAGCGCAATAGACGCAGAAAAATTCAGGGATGACTTAAAATATATACTCCTGTGGACAACAGAAAAGAACCCATTTGAAATACAAGAAGGACAAGGTATTTTACTTGACCATGATTGCAAAAACGTCAACTGTTACATTACGACAAATAAATCTCTTCTCAATGGAGGTTACGATGAATTTAACGCTATCGTTTTCCATTTTGGTCTTTTACGTCAGTGGCTGCCTCGTTATCTTCCAAAATATCGCTCCCGTCATCAGAAGTATGTGTTTTATTCAAGATTACCCTCAGACGATTTCCCTATATGTAGCTTGACAGTAAACAACTATTTCAATTGGACTTGGAGTTACAAGTTTGGATCGGATATTTTTAATCCATTTATAGAAGTAAGACATATTAATGGCACAGTGGTTGCACCAAAACCTGAAGTGAATTGGCCCGAGAATTCGAAGTCATCGACGTCTGTTTACAATTCTATTGACGAAGTGAACACGAAATTAAAAGCTGTCATATGGCTAATGAATAATTGTGAACTTAAAACAACAAACTTAATTTCTTTAAAGAAATTAAGTACAGCTTTGAAGGATCATGACTTGAGTCTAGATATATACGGTTGTGGTAAAAACCCCTGTCCCCCGGATGGATGTTTGTCAGCGATTAGCAGGCACTATTACTTTTACTTGGTAATTGAATCGAGTGTTACTGAAGATTATTTAACTGAGGAGGTTTTATTGGCATATGACAATGATGCTGTCCCTATTGTTGTCGGTGGTGTTGACTATACCAAGTATGTTTTTTTTTAACTATTACATATAGATTTTTAGGGATGTAGAAAGAAGAAGTTTATGGTGACGCTACTGAAAAGCACTTAGTAGCTGGCATTAGTCGCTCTGCTATGGGAGAACCTGGATCGTGTGATTTCAGGTGTTTCTCAAAACCACGTCGCGTCTTGTCAAGCCCTATACGGGGTTGGAGTAGCGTACTAATTGCACATTGATGCATTATCATCAGGCCGATATTTCATCCTATACAGCGTCAAATGATTAGATACACCACATATTTAGCGTGGGAGACCCACGCTTCCGCACGAATGGACCGGCTCGACCGGAGTGATACAACCGTCTCACAGAAAACCGGTGTGAAACAGCACTTGCGCTTGGTTTCACCGAGTAAGTGAGGATACTGGAGGCCCTTACTCCAACTTGATAACGAGTACCAAATTCTGTATTCATGTAAATCATATATTTCTTGGATATCACAATGCCCACTATATAATAAAACTAGTTTTTGCACGCGGCTTCACTCTTGCAGAAATAGATATTTTAATCCCCTATTTAACCCCCTTAGGGGTGGCATTTCCGAAATTCCTTTCTAACGTTATATAAGTAACCGACCTGTAAAATTTCAGGTATCTAAGTTCAGCGTTTTAGGCTATGCATTGATCTTTGGGTGTCTTAGTCAGTCACCTTCCGTTTTATATATATAGAAGATGAGAAGAATTTAGTATTTTAAATGTGTGTATGTAACCTGGTCCCAAAATCTATCTACATAATTCTAAAACCTTTCATTTTCATTGATATTGAAGCGAAACGTATGTAGCTTGAGAAAAAGCTCTTCAGCTTATGGTTTCATTAATTACTTACTTATCATAGGAGACGTTAATTTTATCAAACTATTTTTTACTACGACGAAATGTATTTATTTAATATTCTAATATTTTCACAGGTTTCTACCAGACGGCTCTTACATCAACTACCAAGGATTGAATGAAGTACAGTTAGCCTCCATAATAGCCCATACGATCAAAACACCGTCGAAATATCGCGAATATTTTAACTGGAAGGCGATATATACAATTAAAAGAATAGACCAAAATAAGGGTTTCTGTCAACTATGTGATTTATTGAATGATAATAAGAAGTTAAATTCCTTCAGCAATTATGAAAACTTTAGAAACTGGTGGCATAAAGGTCCGTTGAAAAAAAAATGTCTGCCGAAAGGAGCAGAAACTTACGAAGAGGTGCTTTCCTACAACAATATTTCTAGGGGCCTCCATTAGTGAATTAATTATAAAAACAAACGTTTATTTCTAAAAATATACAACAGTTACTTAAAAGTTAGTCTTTTTCATAGCAATACATATAATATGTCATGGGAGTACTGTGTGTTGAACAATTAAAACTTAACTTGTGTTATAGGGAGCTCTTACGGAGTATAGTAACATGGAGAGTTTTATTTTTTTTTTTTTTTTT
>PKRV01001177.1:1780209-1833806 GCA_003709505.1 Hyphantria cunea
TGTGTGTGTGTGTGTGTGTGTGTGTGTGTGTGTGTGTGTGTGTGTGTGTGTGTGTCAGTGTGTCATTTTGGAGGGTGTAAGATAGCCTCAGTATCCTCATAAGAAAGTGTAAGGAGATAACTCGTAAGTAATTTTTTTGATTCGTGTTTTGTTTTATTGTGAAATACTAAAAGGTTGTTTATCTTGTTATATAAGAAACGTCCCAAGAAGAAATAGAACCTATGTCCAAAAGATGTTGTACAAGTGGATCTTAATGGATTCCTATGTTTACGATTTGTGCGGACCTGAGCAAGTAGATTTAATGGTGATCTTTCGGTATGACTTTTATTAGTGTGCTGCTTTAATAATATTTTCAGAATGAAAATTTGGCGCACTGTGTTACATTGTATCGGAATGCTTTGTGGCTTCAAGATTATTATGATAGACCATTATTTTATACGTAAGGTAAGAAAAACAAAAAGCCTCATCACCATTGATAGTTTGTATTTGTTTGATGACGATGTTCTCCTAGCCGATTTCGACCACGGCGGTCAGTCTCAACAGAGACCAACTACCTACGTAGAGAAATTATAGAGTCCCTCTCTGTTCCTCCACTCTTATAATCAGATAGTACGATTACACGACATGAACGGGGAAAGATAAGATGCAGGAGCGACGGCTTTATGTGCTCTCCGAGGCATAGGTCTACTTAAAGGTCAGATATTGGATAATTGACGCAAAGGGTATATAATATTCAAATTGAATTGTTTTTAAGGAAAATTACCAAAGTTCTGATTGCACGCATCTCGGTACTTTTTATTGTTATTTTAATGAACTCTTGAAATAATTATCAAACTGTTAAATATATAAAACCACGTTAGCTAGAAATACAGTTTTATAATTTTAGAAGACGAGATATTTTTTATATTTGAAACTGCTTTTGTGTTTTTGGTCGTATTACTTTTATTTGCTAATAGCAATATAATTTACATACAGAAATACATCCCAGACTGATTTTTTTAAACCAAATATTAAAAGTGTACATCAGAGTAAAGCCATAACAGTTTATACAAAGAGTTTAAATATACATATGCCAATCTCGATATTCTAGAATTAATTTAACTCATAATAACTAATTTTCTGTGTGGCATTGAATTAAGAATATGTAGTGACTTTACCCATATTCATGACATGGTGTCGTATGAGGTGACTGAAGGAGTAAATTATGGATAAAAATATCACTTCAAGGAGAAGTAAAACTTAAACCCTACACCAACTCATCTGACCAGAGTGGTTTAGTAGTTCAAACCTCCTTTACAAGAAGAGGCCTAAGTCCAACAGTGGACTGTCAAGGGCTTTGGTGACCCATAACCAATGTCCTAGAAAATATGAAAAAATCATTGAACGCATCAATAGTCACTATCAAAGGTTCTATTGTATTAAAAGGTTAAGCTTTTGTCACCTATTGAATGGATATTGTTTAATAAGTCGTTGATATTTATAAGCGAAAGTCTATGAAAAGCAAATTCTTATGATCCTAATATTATATAAAGGCTATTCCAAGACATAGTAGAATTTAAGTTCATAAATTTGCACTTCGTACTATTATTATCTTGGAGGAAATCAAGTATGCTTGTTGCATATATTAATGTGTATTTAAAAAAAGAGTATTCTATTGGTTAATCGAGCTATCATAGTATAAGCTCTGTTTAGTTTGAAGTTATATGACGTTGTGTGTACGATGTCCGTAATATTTATTCATTAATTTCATTGCGTATACTTTGACTTCACCATCAATAAGCTATCATCGTCCAATGTTGAACATAGGTCTCTTCCAATGAACTGCTCACCGCTGATAGATAATCTTTCATGCAGTTTTCCTCCCCGTTTTGCGTAAAGTGCCCTCACCTAGGTTTTCCTAGAAGCGCTCTCCAATTCAGAACAGTATTGAACTGTATATGAGAACAAACAAACCGACGTCATTACCATACTATAGTAAGTAAGTAAGGTCAGCAACAAAGAGCTATTGAATATTCAAGCAGGCTTTCTCGACGATATGCTAAGTATGCAGCGACTTGCAACGGCAAAGACAAGACCTATATATTTTTCAGTATTTATTTACAGCAACTCTACGAAAGGGACTTATTTTGCTTTATCACATGAAGTTTGAATTTAGTGTTTTCTCTAACGATTTAAATAATTACATATTTTCATATTATTATGTGAGTTAGGGGAACAATACTATGTTGTCCGAACTCTAAAAACTTTTTTACATTACAACATTTTCGAGATAAAGTGTTCATTTAGAAATTGTAATACCACTAAACTTTAATTGACACTCCTTTGAATTATACTAACTTTAACAGAGAATCACATTCAGTCCACTGATATTCTAGAGAGATTATGTGTTGTCCCTTTACGAACATACAAACACACGCATCACTATCACATATTCGATATTCGTCAACAGACTTGAACAGCTTATAGTTAGATATAATCCTGTTCTTAGAAAAGAGGTTTTGGCCCACAATACTATGCTGGACGCTGGTCAGACCGGTCGGTAATAGGGTTAGTGTCGAGTTTTGCTACTCTTTGCGGTGCGCAGTTTGCTCCCTTAGTCGGCTCCGTGATGGTATACGGGTTCTCGCGCAGTGGAACGTAATAATCGCGGTGGAAAGCTAATGAAAATAAAAAAACGATGATTTTACTTCTGTCTCTTATACCGGCATCCTTTAAAGAGAAAAAAAACAGACAAAAGAATACAGACAATAAACAATATTTGACTGCCTCGGTGGCGCAGTGATAGCGTACGCGACTGCTGTCCATGAGGTCTCGGGTTCGAATCCTGGGTCGTACCAAATGTTTGTATGATCTGCATATATTTGTTTCGGAGTTTGTGTGTTTTCTATTTATTATATGTATGTATTTACAAAAAAAGTGTATATATGTAATAATATCAGTTGTCTAGTACCCATAGGACAAGCTCTGCTTAGTTTGGGACTAGATGGCGTTGTGTGTTAAAATGTCCGAAAATATTTATTTATTTATTTAATATAGACCGACTAATCATAGGTACATTTTATTTATTTATTTATCTTCATTGCGTACATATTACAAAAATACTAAATAAAATGAGTCACAAAAAGAATTACTACAACAATTGGCGGTCTTATCGCTCACGGCGATCACTTCCAGACAACCATCACTTATCTTACTTTTTAATAATATTGGCTTCACATCACAAGCTTTTACGCCATGCACTGGATGCATAGGGATGGAGACACCCTGTATTATTAATTTATCACCACGCAGAAATTAATTCTACGTTGGCAGAATAGTAATGGAAAAAAACACAAAACTAATAAACAGAGCAATCTGAACAGTATTGAATGATATATATTTTACCGTGGGAGAGCCACGCATCGGGGCCGGCTAGACTAAACTGATACCATGGCTTCACAGAAAACCGCTGTGTTTCCCTAAGTGAGTATGGGTGCCAGAGGCCTATACACAAACCCGTTCCTCTCTGCATCCTCCAACGGCCGGCAACGCACTTGTGACGCTTCTGGTGTTGCGGGTGTCCATGGGTGGCGGTAACCGCTTACCATTAGGCGAAACCTCTACTCGTTTGCCACATACTCCCTAAAATATAAGTAAAATATAAAATTTTCTTCAAGAAATTTTTAACATTCCTTCCTGTTTTCCTTTTTAACATTCCTGTGCCATAAATTTATTCGTCTACCATAACCCTATATTTTAATTATCACCACGGCAAGTCCTTGAGGGCCTGACCAAGCATAATTCAAATCGCTAGCTCAGTGGCACCCTCTCGAGCTAGAGTGTCAAGCGTTCTCGAATATTCATCAGGGTGACTTGATTACTTCATGAGTGCCTTTGACGTAGGTGAGTTATATGACAAAAATATTTACTATTCAAACATAAAGTTCAATGAATCTAATGTTTTAAGAGGGAATTCCACGTTGCTGATTTGAATTTATCACATTGTTAAATATCATAACATTGTATATAAACAAATGTTTGAGGTCGACTCCAATAGATGTCTCTGTACCGTTACATTGACACTGTGTTACCATATAAACGTATATTATTTTTAATAAATCTACTAGCAGAATATTGTATAACATAATATAATGGTGTTATTCCAAACCACCAGACATAACGTGTTTATACCTAGTCGACTTCACACATTTTAATAACTTGTCCTCTTGTCAATACTTTAAAAGAGATAAACTGATATCAATATAGGAAGAGTAGACAATGAAAGAGAAGTTGGACAGGCTATTCGCGCCGTTTGTCTTCTGCCTTGCGTACTATACCTTTAATTAAACTATCTAATTGCGTACTATACCTTTAATTAATTACCTTTAATTTAAGCTGCTTAAATGAGTGAACTTTACCTGATGAGAAGCATGAGTGGAATCCAAGAATAATATTCACTATACTACTCATTAGGTTTGTGGAAAATGCAGCATGACGAGCCAAACTATGGCGCTCTACCGAGGTGATTTTACGACCCACTTAGAGGATATATACTGTTATAAGTAAGGATTCAAACCTCGTATTAAATATATTGCAACCTTATAATTTAATAACCAAGTAAATACTTGATTCATATTAAATAATGGAAAGGAATGGAATTATATTAAATTAGAAATTATATAAAACAATATTTTTTCAAAACTCATTGCAATGTCAACTACTGCCTTTCTGATACTTTTTGATCCACTTTAAGGTTGCCTGGCAGAGATTGCTTTCGACAATAAGGCCGCCCATTGTACATTATACATTTTTCATTTCCTGTAAATTTTTATATCTGTATTACGGTGTAAAAATAAAGGCTTTTATATCTATCTATCTAATATTAATATCTTAGCGCCTTCCATTTGTCAGCTTCCGGCGCTACTTACAAATATTGTTAATGAAGTCTGCACTTTTTTCATACAATGGTACTTCCGACGTAATAAATCTTTAATGTTATACAATCCTGTATTATCAAATAATAATTGTATATTAATAATAATTAGAATAATTATAATAAACAGTGTTTAATATTATCTACTAAGTTTGGGAATTCAGTACTGAATTGGGTTCATAAAATACCGCCGGTTGGAGTAATGCGGGGATATTCATATTCTAACCGTTCTACTTGATGTGTATTAGAGAATATTATATGTTTCTGCTAATGTAATGTGTTGCTTTATATATGCATATTGGTATTTGTTTAAATAGCACCCTAATTTTGTCCTTTATACACCGCTATGCGCTTCCAGCGCCGCACGTCGCTTTATACGGAATAAAGCCACAGGGTAGCTATAGCATCTAATTAAATACCTAGAATAATCACCTCCAGATTGTGCAGTAGAGGACACAGTGTAATTGAACCGGAATGCGAGACTTCACGATATAATGACTAGTAGGTGTTAACTAACAAACACGCACCTGCGTCTCTAATGCACTGGATCTACTACTTTGGTAACTCGAACTGAGAACGTTGAAATCAATTCGAGTACATAACGTGTTTTGCATAAAGTAGGCAATATTTAAAAATATTATACACTTGTGCCAACGTTTATTCCAATCTTCGAAGCACTTCAAAACAGTCATTTTTTTGTATCTTGTTTAGCTCCTCCTTCGATGCCATCTTTATGTCGTCAATCGTGGCGTAGCGTCTTCCTTTCATGGGTCTCTTCAGTTTCGGGAACAAGAAAAAGTCACAGGGGGCCAGATTTGGGGAATACGGTGGCTGCGGTATCATTAGTGTGTTGATTTTGGCCAAGAAGTCGCGTACAAGCAGCGATGTGTGAGAGAACTTTGGTACGAATTTTGTGGCGACCCGTCTCATTCCCAAATTATCGATTAAAATCGAATGGCACTAGCCAATCGATATGCTTAAGTCCTCGGCAATTTCTCTAACGGTGTTTCGACGATTGGCCAATGCCATTTTCTTCACTTCATCAATTTTTTCATCTGTTGTTGAAGTGCTTGGTCGACCGGCACGCTCTTCGTCGTTCACACCTTCTCGGCCTTCTGAAAACATTTTGTATCACCGATAAACGTTATTTTTGTCCAAAGTAGCTTCTCCGTATGCCACAATCAACGTTCAGAATGCATCCGCGCACTTGATTTCGTTTTTCACACAAAATTTAATACAAATTCTTTGTTCCATTTTATTGAATAGTTGATAATCGAAGACGAACCAAAACACGCGCAAGCAAAGCAGATGTCAATAATTAACTGAACATTGAAAATGGCCGAACTTATCAGCATAAGTGAGAGACATATGTACCAACATAACGCCACAAAAATATCGAAATTCGAATATACGTGACCCGCGAAAATTCAAAATTCGTGATACTTTTTAAACACACCTCGTATAACGACGTGCTACTATACCGGTATTATCGGACAGTTTCCCTCGGTTAAGGTAGTATTCATTGCGCCCTGTACTGAAGCACTTGTCTATTCAATTGTCGAGTCCAAATCTTGACTGAGGCAAAGCAATTGTGTACACCTACGCGGACCGTTAGCAGCGCCACCTGAATTCTGTACACTCGACTAACATTAAACCAGCCTTTGGAAGAAACCTTGGTGTCTCATTTGCACTATTGTCTTACAGTATTAGAATTAGGGTCTAATGTTTAAAGTTCAAAAGTAAAGTAAAATATTAAAACAATGGTAGGGTTTCTGCATTGTGTCGTTGCATATGTAGTCGTATTAAACATTCGTTGTTCACATGCAAATATGCACTTGGACCCGCAGTTGAAACTATTTCTAGTTAACATGTTTGACTATTTATTGATTCAACGTATTCAAATAGATTTGTTCTGAATAAATATAGTTTAAAAAAATAAAAGACACGCTTACAAATGTTGATTACAAACAAATATTTAATCCCTTTTTTCTATTTATGGTTTACAGCAAAACACTTACTATTATATTTGTTTAGACACAGGATACTCATCAAAGTACCTACCTAAGACAAAACAGTTCCATGATCAGAATAGTTCTATGGTGTCATATATTGGATTGTTAAGAAAGATTAAACAAATTAGTGCAGCTTTGCTTTGATATAGTGTTAATTCACGAAAACCATTTACTTTTTTTATAAACTGTTTTCTTATAATAATTTTAATAGTTATAAATTGAAGATCAGTCGTATCGTAGCGGACTTAAAGCCGACTCTAACCTAGTTTCTGCAAAAGACTTGAAGAAAGAATAATAATGGTTATGAATGAGATTTTGTATTTGTTAATGGTGTGGAGGCACGGGTGTCATGTCCCTCCAACACAAAGGGAGGATCCTCCGACCAGGCGAGGTGATCATGCCTGGCGGGCCACTGCCCAACGGGATGTTGTATATGTACTAATAGGCCCGAGAACTTCTATTGCGCGTTTCAGGATTGCTGGGTTCCTTCGTACACTACGTTACTCCGTAGTTCAGTGTATCTTCGGTAGATGGCGCTGTAATGTGTTTCTATTGTTGCGTTGTATGTGGAAGGCGCCACAACAGGGTGACTGTATCGTAAATAAATACCGATGTCTCCTTCATTAAAACGAATATTACAAAACCTCTCGGAAAATATAATTACTACAGCTTTCCAATTCTATCACAAATTTTAATCAAATAAAAATTGAAATATATTGCTGAGGAGTCTAAAACAGTTACAAGTCAGTTCTTAGTACATTTATCATACAAAGTGATCGTTTTGACAGGTGATAAAAAGTAACGGATTTGATTAAGGTGTCAACTAACCTATGGTAAAATATTTCATACAAAGAGTCAAATATATAGGATGATTTATTAAATTTAACAACTCCTTGCATTGTAGAAGTCTCATACAGGCCAACTGTACGGTGAAGAAAACATTGGCTACCTAGGAATATTTAAGACAGCATGGCATGAGCTTCGTACATCACCTGTAACGTTATATAAAATCTATGAACATACAAAACGTACAGATACAGAAAAACAAGTAAAATTATTAAAAAAACCCGACCGCGTCAACATCTGTCATCAATATTAAGTCCAGGTTTTTTTAATAAAACATATAAGTTATATATTTGTTAACACCGTTAAAAAATCTTTATTTTGATACCACACTCGAAGAATTTTGATATCATAGTTTTTTCTGAGATAACTTATTGGGCGCCAAAAATCATTAATTTTGTTTATTTTTTAATTTTGATGAACCCAGTGTCATACTCACGACTATGACAAATCTATTGACACCACTCCCATAAAAACACGACTAGCCGTTTAGGCTCTAGGGCGTGCCTAAGAAATAAATATATGCCTTCTTCTTTCGCTGTTGAGTAATAAGTAAAAATATTCACATCAATATTTAACTTGTTAAATTAAACGATAAAGAACAATATTAGCAATAACGTTACGAAATATTTCAAAGGAGACTTCAAGTTTAAAAGCCTCAGTGTACAGAGTCTCTAATACGTACTTGGTTATATGAGTCTGCTCTGTGGGCAGCGTTAAATAACTGATTGCGTCCCAGGCGACCGATTGGGTTCGGAAAGTTGCTGCCTGCTCGAGATATAATCTCGTCAGGGTGACAATGATATATGTGAGTTGTAGTACTGTCTGATTTTTGTTTGTTGAGATTTGTCACTGTTATTTAAGAAAGGTAGAGATTCATGGGAATTTTCTTTTAAATTTTGTTACATATCGACTGGAGTGTAACTTCGTTCTTTTGTTTTTCATAGTGTATACGAGTCTAGCACGGAGATAATGTTGTAAAATTATCTAGTATAATCAATTATAAAAGATTACTATTTTCAGAGTCCACTTAAGTTATTAAATGGACTCTAAAAATAGTTATCATTAAATGAACTTTTAATTTTTAAGCAAAATTTCAATACCTTCTCGATGAAGGCGATTCAGTAATTTTAAAATAAATGGAAAAATACATTATGATCATAAATTATTTATGTATTTGTCTTGAACTTTGATTTTGGCTAACAAACCATTAGGTTCAACACTTGAAAATTACAAAACTCCAGAATGTTAGAGTAAAATAAGGTAAAATCTTTATTCTATTTTATATTATGTAAAAGTAATTAATATTAATACTTTGCAGTTTGATTGCTTAAAGCTATTTCTATCACACAGCTTCAGGGTCGATTTAGTGATTGTAGTCAATGCCAAGTCAAGTTACCTGATAAACGAGTAAAACCGGTTGAAGAAGTAGCCAATGCCAAACAATCTTGGGAATAATAAGGGCTAAAAAGAAGAAGTACCGCTACATATAAATAGCTGCTAAAACAATAGTAATTAATATCTAGTACAAAACTAGGCAGTGATTGTATTATGAGTACTAGGCAACTGATGTTAATACATACATGATGTAAATAGAAAACACCCAAACTTCGAAACAAATATTTGCAGATCAAACAAACATTTGGTGCAACCTGGGCCAATAAATGTGAAATCACAAATTATTTAGTCACCCTCTTATGTGGTATTTATTTGTGGTCGTAATGGATGAGCTGTGGTGGCCCGCAATTTATTTTGAAGCTCTGAATGTTAAAATTCATATTAATAATATTATTGTGTAGTTTTATTCGATGCACATGATCTTTTGAGATAAGAACTGAAAATTAATGAGTTTTATTTATTTATTGTTTTCCGATATAGTTGTCAGGGTATTTTGCTGTTTATATTGTACAAAAATATGCCGTTTGTATATCTCATTCATGTTGCAACGAACCCCTTAAATAATGCTGATACATATTTCTTGAATTGGTGCGATTACTATACTGTTAAGATTACAACGAAAGACAAAATTCTTTACAAAATAAATAGCAGGAAAAAGAAACGTGTTCAAGTCTTGTATCTATGAATACTTGAATTTTCGTTAGTCACTCATTTAAGTATATCTTTAACTAAACACCTATTACTTTATTGTGTTTATTGCCTAATATGTATGACTATACTTTTGTTGCTAATAGTGGAATGTATGATTAACAGGTGTAAAGAAAATATATTTTTATATATTTCTAAAAATGTAGTAAATTGAATTATACAATCTTCTTATCTTACATTTGTTTAGCACACTGTCCTGTTTTTAATGTTTTATAGAATGCTGAAATAATGTAGTATATGTAATATTAAAAATATTACAAAGGTAACTGCAGTACAAATCTAGAATTTCCTAACATGTTATATCACAACGTAACCGAATAATTCAATAGAAAACGCAAGCACACAATGCAAATCCATCCAGTTACCATAACAAAGCGATCAAAACGAAATAAGACGCACAAAACGTTGAATGTAAAGAAGATAGATGTTCCTTCATTGTGAGTGAATAAGAAGGCTAAAAAGTATTCAATAATAAATCTGAGTTGGGAAATGTCGATCACAGATGCGTCCCAGAGGAGTGATATCAGCACTCCTTTTAATGCAATATTAAAGGGAATGCGAGGGTAGTGAGAATAATATGGATTACATAAGCCTTTGTTAGGTTCTTTGAAACAAGAATTAAATATTTAAATGCTCTGATAAATATTCATTTTCTTTATTGAGGTCAGTAACCCTGAGAGATTAACTTTTATGGGTACTTTTTGTACAGAAAATCGCCTTTGATGATAAGATTCTACGTATACGGTAACGGGGTAAAATCATATAGACGAATATTGATTATTTGCTTCTAATAACTTCTACTTTCTTCTTCTTTCTTTTTTGTTTTTTTCTATTATTGGGGTTAAATATTTCTATTTAGTCTTATTTTCAATGAAATATAACCTAGTTTGTAGAAATAGTTTTGTCACATGTTAAATGAATTCTCAATTGTATTTTCTTTAAAACGGTATTAATGTTTAATTAGATTGTCACCAAAAAATACACGTTATTACTTTTTAAAACTAGACCGAGTGACATAGTCAAAATTGTGGCTAAGCTCCATAAATAAAGATTTAAAAAAACTTCATACCACCTATTCATAATTTATTACATAAATTATTATATTAATATATTATCGTCTTTGAGGTTTATGAATTTTACAATTTTGTCAATGCGTACTACGGGCTACCTTTTATTTTGGTACACCACACTCTTTGCTCTAATTCTTCCAAGACTCTGAGTCTACTTCTCAATAAACTGAAATAGTGTTATTTCTTCTTGTCGTTAAACATCTTGTACAAGCGCATCCTCTCACAAATATCTTTATAATCTGGATTCCACCAATACCGGAATCGTTTGTAACTTTTAGTTTTATTTATCTTGTTAAGTTTGGCACACAAGTTACAAACCTGGGATTTTTGACTTTGTTTGTAATAGTAGTGGTTCTTCCAGTCGAAGAAATAGTCATATGTCTCTGAATTTTTGATGAGGTAGTCAATAAGAGCTCCTAATTTTTTTAACTCAAATGCTTGAGCGTTGATGTATGCGCCGGGTGGCAAGAAACTGGAAAAATAATAATTTGTTGTTTATTAACAACCTCGCAAATCAACTTGCAAGGAATCTAATGGATAATGATTCTGGCATAACTTTCGAACTATTAAAGTGACTTGATAGGACCAATGAAAATGTAGATTGCGCACTAAACACTACAATAAACCAAACAGCCGTAATACAAGTTCCTAAAATCAAACCAAATGTTACACAGACAGATTGTAGGCAGATATGAGTTAAAAAATAGTTAAAAATGCTTATGACAAAAGTAAATAAAAATGTACCAAAAGTTAAATAGGGTGTGTAATATTTTAATGCCTGAATATGTAACTATGACAGAAATAAGTAACGTATTTTAAAAGGCATATCATGTAAATATTCACAAGTGCAGCACATACACAGTGCAGCATAAAAAAAAGATGATGAAAAAACTAATGATAAACAACAGAAAAGAGAATTAAAGAATTACGATTTATGAATAGACTTTCTTACTTTCGATAATCACCAGCCCCAATAACGATAGGAATAGTAAGATGTGACATAGTATTAACAATACCGTCAGTCACGTAATCTTCTGCGAAATACTCCTCTGGTACAAGTTGGAAATAATAGTTATTTTCGATTATCTTGTTGCATTTCGTCGTACCAATACATTTATATGTACCACAGGAACCAAAAAGATCGACAGTATAATTGTAACCTTTTAATTCATTTCTTAACTCGTCAATAAAATCTTGATGCTTTCTTTTGAGCTTGCATTTGTTTACAACCCAAGCAACCGCTTTTGTCTTTTCAAGTTTTTTTGTAGAATATTGTTCGCTACGCTGCATTTTATCGATCCATTTCATTTCTCTTTTAGGTCCAACGAGAGTATTGTTTTTATAAAAAATATTAATAAAAGGTTGTGGTATATCAGAATTTAATTTGTAAGTCCATGTCCAGTTGAAAAAATGGTCTAAGTCACGCTTGCAAATAGGATATTTTTCTGGAGCTTCTGAAGATCGAAATACGTATATTTGTTCGGGTGATCTAGTTATATTAAGATGATCAATATCTATTTTCTTAAGGTTACCAATATCAAAAACTACCGCGTCATAATCCTCATCATTGGTTAGAGTATTTCTATCATAGGTTATATAGCAATTGATGTTTTCACATTTTTGTGATATGAACATGCTTTGACCGGTTGAAAATTCTGGTGTTTTATTTACATGAAAACGTCCGCTATGGTGTCGTTTTGTTTGACTGTAGAAAAGGATATACTTCAAATCTGTTGGATACCTTACTCGTTGATGACGCAAGCTTCTTTCAATAAGTAGATGTGGAATGATTGTCAACACTAAACCTATTAGCACTAAAGAAAAATATACTCCTATTTTGATAAGTGATTGCTTACAAGTGCTAACGAATAGCATTTCTTTGACGTGGTAAGTATACATGCTTTTAACGATTTTATTACTCATTTGCACTGTTATTATTTCACCAAAATCATTGTTCAACTGAGCACCGTTTGACGAGTAACTGTATCAGATGTTGGTTGTAGCGTATGTTTACTGTTTTTGATAGAATGCATGCATTTTTCAACGAAAGAATGTGATGTTTGATGTGTTGCGTAAAATGAAAATATCAAACATTGAATCGAATATGGAGCGAATGATTTCGTGTAAAAACTTTTCGTATTTCAATTCTCAATAATACTTCAAATATTTTGTATGACGAAACTGGTCAGCACAACTATGAGTATATTTTGAAATGCAAAAAATGAAAAAAAAAAATTAAACCGTATGCTTATCGTTATTATTGATATCATCTTTATGCGGATGACTTAAATATATATATTTATTATTTTATAAAATTATTAATTATGTGTCTATTTAATGTATTTAAACTTACAAACACACTTAAATAATTTAATTTATGTATTGATTATATCTATATATGTAAATAAAAATAAATCACCGAAATGTATGTACGCGCATAACTTTCGATCGACTGCACCAAGTTGGATAAATCCTTTTTCTTTGTGTTTGTTATTATTAGGACAAGGTTTGTAAAAAAATTAAAAGATAATCTTAAAAGTAAGTTGTTTTTCACTACCTGTACGAAAAAGAAGCGGCTATAATTAATGAAATAGGTTTTTCAGAAATTTAGAAAATATTTACGATAGAAACATATGATAGTACGAAGTTCGCCGGGTCAGCTAGTCTTTAATAAAAATATAGTACCTGGATGACCGAGCTTTTCCGATGAATGATGAGCTGAGAATTTTCTAAGCATAAAGCCTAACTATATCGATTTATCGTCCCTGAAACTCCATTTCAGAGATTCAGATTTTATAATATATTTATACAAGAATTGTGCGTTCAAAGGTATTAGATACAGTCAATACTATAGTTTTTATATATTTTTAAGTATACGCTTTTTACTTTTAAAGTATGAGTGTGTAAATTCAAACCTAGTATAAAATCTCCAAAATTAAATATATGTATCTCAAGTAGTACTGTTCAGAATTTATGTGTTTAATTTAGCGATATACTAGGCGAATGCAGTATGAAAAACTCGCTTACACTCGTTTAATTTATGGGTAAAAAATATTTCCCGCGCGCTTAATATTGTCGCTTACCACACTGAATTCGGCAGTGCCTTAGTCGTTTTTATAATTTATTGGTTTTCGGCACGTATATGAATTTTATTGAAAAAGAGGGTTGTGTTTTGTTTCGTCTATGTATTAAGATAGGGTGATGAAAACAGAATCTTTGTATTAATAATTGAAGTAAATCCATATTAGTATTATGAAGTTGAAATTAGTCTGTTGCATTTTCATGACTAAAACTCACCAATGATTTCAATGAAATTTTGCGTAGAGATACTTTGGTTCTTGGGGAAGGACATACCGAAGGCTACCCTTTACCGTGATAATCGAAATACACGCGAGCGGAGTACTTAAACTAGTATGGTGTATTATTGTATATATTTTATTATAAGTAACGGTTCCAACCTCGTATATAATATATTATAATCTTAATAATCAAGTAAATGGTTGATTCATATTAAATAATATTAATATGTTGGCACCTTCCGCTTGTCAGCTTCCGGCGCTACTTACAAGTATTGTTTATATATTTTACAATAGTACTTCCGGCGTATTAAAGCTTTAATGGTACACAATCTTGGACTATCAAACAAAAACTGTATGTTAATAATGATAAGAATAATTATAATAAACAAAGATTAACATTATCTGCAAGTTTAGGAATTTAGTAATGAATTGGGTTCGGTGCCAGGTGTCATAAAATGCCGTGGATTGGAGTAATGCGGAACCATTCATATTTTAGCCGTTTTACTTGATGTGCATCGGAGAATATTATAAGTTTGTGTTATATAAAATGTTGTTGTGCCGTTATCTTGACTACGCGCGCTACATTTTTTATTGACCTTTTTAAACTGCAGTATTACGAGTGCCTTATGGAAAATATGAAGAAGGCCCGACCGACTAAGACCTCAATTTCTTTTAACTTCGGCTACGCAGTAAAACATTAACCATCTCTGTATGTAACTTAGTAAAGAGCCATCATACGGATTAATAGATATCTTTACCTGAGACCACCAGTCAATTTTTATTTTATTTTCATATCAATTTAATCACTAGGTTTACCGACAACAGATAAAATAAAAAAAGATAGCTTTCTCTTTTAAATAGACAACTTTCAATGTTACCGTGGATTTTACAACCATACATAAAAAGGTAACAAAGGACACGCAGACTCGGACAACGATATGTGAATCACCGAGCTCGTTCCCGGGCCTGGTGGACTGGGATAGTTTTAAGTCTCTCAGTCTCGCTCCACCGTCTCCTTCGCAATCATCACTTGCTCGCAGAAAGAGACGGTAGAGTTACACACGATCTCGCTCCGCAATCATGTTAATGAGCTAGAGAACTTCCATCCCGATGCCCGCCACGAGATCGCACCTCGGCTCCCCCCGCGCCCTACATTCTGCCAGCGTGAGGAGCGCTGTGTCCATAGTCTGGCTATGGCTGTGGTGGCACTAAGACATTGGCTCCTTCAGATCCGGATCAGACACAGGTGATCTCCGAAACATCCTTTTCCAGTGATGGCCAGCGTCAGTCAGTATGAGAGGGGCCAGTGACGACTTTCGATGCAAACTCCATAATGGGTCTTACCGCCGCAATAAAGGCGTGCCTAGCGGTCGGTTGCCCAAGTCGTTCCTTCCATTTCTCGACGAAGTCCTGGCGGAGTTGGGATTTCTAATCTTCGATTTGTCGAATCTCAGGACTCTTACCTAACTCCCGCGCCTCCTTGTGCCATTAATGAAGACCTACAAGGGCTCTCGCCGCAAGGTCCCATGCTGGAGACTTACCGCCTCAAAATAGATCAGGCGGTACCCCCTTATGATCCTGATGGCCAATACCATCATATTGTAATTGTAATTTTATTATGGAGTTCATTTACAAAATATTAATTTCGTGAACTCCGGCCCGGTCATAAACACATAGTACACCATTTTAAAACGTAAAAATTATTCAAATGTGAAAATGAAAAGCGTATTGTAAGTAATGGTCGATAAACATCTTTCATTACACGGAGTAAACCTCAATTTAAGTACGACATGGCTCCTGTCTTGCTTATTTTCTGTTGTTATGCCTCAAATTGTCGACACTTGAACACAGATTAGCTTCGTTACCCCGCGGCGCGGAGCGTTCCACCTGATATAGGGATGGGAAATATAATTTTATGTTTACTTTTATTTTTAATATTTAGATATTAGACGTACATCAGCTTAGTTATTTATGTATAAACTATAAGTACCAAACACTACCCAATGATGTTATATAAATAAATATTTAAAATAATCATTTCAAGGTCAAAGTTTTAAAACTTTAATTTGCTAAAATTGTAAAGTGTGAGTCCTTACTATACTTTAAGACCAATTCTAGGTTGCTGGTAAATTTAGTAACTATTATGCCTAAGCTTAGTTTATAAAGTTATATATAGGTATATATATGTATGTTGCTAACAGCTGAGCTTCTCAGAATCCACGTGTAAATTTAAGTTTAAGAACTATAGAATGTAGTTTTTAAAAAGAAAGAAAGCAAAAAAAATAAATTTGGCAACAATAAGCAAAAAAATCAAACTTTTAAACTACTAAAATAAGATACTATTATTAAAAAATCCTGTTAAGTTCTTAATCCGTTTCTTTTTGAGTAACTTTTAAGTAATTTATCGATATATGTTAATACCATCCTTGTGTTTCCAAGTGGTCGCGCGAGGAACCTCGTGGAATAATGATTTCTTTGAGTCCCCCACTGTTTGAAGTGTACGCCATTACTGGCTCTCAGATACGTTTGTACTCCGTACTTAATAGCAGATCCCAATGCCGGCTATAATTGTTTTCCTTACCTTTGTGAGGTAAAAAATCATGTTTACGAGCCTACGAGCTTTCTCTGTGAAACGTTTTGTCAGATTTTATCTCGATCATTTGGTGGTGTCTGAAGAAAAAGAAAAAATAGATCCTGAATATTATTTGGTTGCTGGTGGATTTGTGTAATTATTGTTTTTTTTAAATTACGCTATGTGTGAAGTTAGTTTTTGGTAAAATGTATGCTTTCATACAAAACTACAATATATCTCGGATTAAAATGAACCAGTTAATTTAAAAGAAAGTCGAATTATAGAAGAAACCTTAACTATGAAATAAAACACAGTTTAGTTATCCTCAGTAATATAATATTACTGTGGAAAACTAAACTGTGTATTATTGGATAAGGTCAAAATTTTTTTTTAAAAAGAAAACGATAAATAGTTTGTTATATGATATCTATTTTAAATTTGATATGATTGTGTTTACAATTACTTTTTATGTAATTTCAAAGCAATTACACCGAATTTATCGCCGTGGGAGAGCCACGCTTCGGCATGAATGGGCCGGCTCGATCGGAGTGATACCACGGCCTCACAGAAAACCGGTGTGAAACAACGTTTACGCTGTGTTTCACCGTGTGAGTGAGGATACTGGAGGCCCGTAACCCAACCCTTCCCCTATTCCCATCCTCCTCCCCATCCCCCAAACGCCGGCAACGCACTTGTCACGCCTTTGGTAATGCAGATGTCCATGGGCGGCGGTAATCTCTTACCATTAGGCGATACGTCTGCTCGGGTGCCCGTGATTCAATAAAAAAATTTTTTTTTTTGATGGATCAAACATATAATTCAAAATAAAACATGCTTAAGATTCCCTAAACATTTAGCACGATATCTTCTATGACATCTCGTTTCATTAATATGATGTAGCAAATATCAGAACAAATGCCTTTGTCTATCATTTCTGTGTCCAAACTTTCAATAAAAACCATTGCGACTGGATATATTGATCGCAGAACTATGCACTAAGCTGTCGTGATCACTTTGAGTTGAAACGAATGTCAGCACAAAGTGGAGCGGAACTCAATCAAATCTAGCTGGTGTAAAGAAAAAGTGCAGTGTGCAAACTGGATTGTCACAGTTTCAATTCCATTTGGGCGGGCGACCGACCTCGGGTAAGATCCGTAGTGTTAAGGCAGCGGGCTTACTACTAGGTAGAGCGGCGATTTTATTATATCTTATTTATTTAAATTACATTATTTTTATATAATTTCGACATTATTGTCTGTAATATTGCTAGTATTTAACATATGTACATATATTTTGTTCGAAGTGAGTTCCTTTACGTGTTTGTTAGTTTTCAAATTCAAATTCATAATCATTTAATCAATTAAGACACTAAGTGACATTTATGAACGTTAAATTACATTACATTTCAGATAACAATCATAGATCGACACGAACAGACGCCGCAGATGAAAAAAAATCGATAGACTTTAATAAAACAACATTTAATGATGTTTTCATAACTTTTTCCTCATTATTTAAAAATCATTCGGCACTAAATGAAAAAAATGAATTATTATTTCACTGATTTGTTTGCGTCGCATAAGAAACTGACCGGTGTGATAAATTCCGAAGTTTAATACAACAATTCATGAACATGCCTTTGCCTCTTGATTTGCCTGCGCTTATGTCGGTTGTCGCAGTGAAAAATATACTATGAGATCGTGGAAAAACATAATGGGGAACTGATTCCAAAATTTTAAATATATATTTGCGATTACAATGTTTGCGATAAACTCCTTATGTAGCTATAAAAAATTTAAAAACAAACAAAAGTGACTTAAAATCTATATACTACACAACAATATAAATGCAGCAACGCTACAAAGTAATAAACTAAAAACTTACTTCCAAATATATATATAAATAAGCCTATATATGTAAGTTTTTTGTTTATCCGTACTTCCGTATCAAAGTATCGTCAGAAAAAATGTAATTGACATTGGAATCACAATTACTTATATTTATAATATCCGAAGGAATTAAGCATAATATTTTATCTTGTTTACGTGTTTTATTTTGGTGGCTAACTTTACTAATCAAATAAAATTCAGTAGCTAAATCAATACGTGTAGAGGCTCGGAAATCGCGGTCTCTCATGCACTAAGATCTCTCCCCAATTTGTGTTAGAGTATTCACAAGTGTAAATCACAGTAAACAGGGAGATACACATTTTCTACGTTGGGATTTAGTCGTTTTAGTGATTTAACAGGTAATTAGCGGTCTGTGGTGAGATGAGCATTGTAAGGAAACTGTCTTATTTATAGCTTAGATAGGGAGACCCCCATTGTACGTTTCTGAACATATTTGAGAAATTAAGTTGTACGCTTTGTGCTTTGATAAATGTGAGTCATCCGATTGTGGAGAACTATAAGATAACAATGTCGGATATTTAACACTAACTGAGCCTCACGGTGTTACCCGCGGTAGTTGTTGTACCTTTGCATAAAAAACCGCGAGTAACGCTACAGGGCTTAGGAAGTGATAAATTTTCTATACAGACCTACACCCTTATCTAAAAGTACACCACGAATCATAAACAAATTACAACTTATCATCATCATCATCATCAGCCTATCGCAGTCCACTGCAAGTCATAGGCTTCTCCAATTTCACGCCACTTAGTTCGATTCTCGACTTTTCGCATCCAGCTTCTGCCAGTCAAAACAACAAAAACTGACCTGTGGACTCCCTCAATACGTTTGTCAAGATGCAGTCTCCACTCAAGAACCCATAATGCCAGCCCACTTCAGCAATCATCAACAACCCCACTGCTGGACTCAGGTCTTCTCTCAGGCCATACGTCCACTACTTACTACTTATATCATCATCATCAAAAAGTCCCGTCAAAATCGATCCAGCCGTTTCAGAGTTTGGCCGGAACAAACAGAATGTCAAGATTTTTTTTTGTACCATGTACATTTATTGACATACTGTTAATTTGTAATTATAAACAGACACTTCAATTTTATTTATTTGTATAGATCGCACTTCTGTTGGAGTTAGTGTTGTTTAGTATATTATAAAAATATGGTGAGAAAACAATGGCACCGCACTAATGTATTCTTAAGATTTAGTAAGATATAAGTGCTTTCTTTAATTCGCTTCGGAAACCTTACTCTATACTTTCTGTTTGGTAAAGTTTAAGGACAGATGCAGCGCTGGATCGGTTGTTGTGGAAAACCTTGGGTATATTTATAACCAACAGAGGACGTCCTTCAGCTGAGATGACGATGTTTAGTTCAAGGTAAAAATGATCAGCGCTATTACAACAAGACAATTTTATACTGATTGATGGATTTAATTTCAAAGAAGTAAGCAGTCTTCAAACCTGTTTAATATTATTATTAACAAAATGTTAATAGTTTAATAAATAAAATTCATTTTTGAAAGGCCTCATCTTTTACCTATAAAACGAGTAATACTCGTTAGTAAATGTCACTACATAGTGCGCTCTAAAAATTGATGTTCTATTTTCAAACCTAATTCCTGCCAGCATAGAGCACTCACAGGTTCTATACTAAGTGAATTGTTGTCAAGTAATGAACGTTGTACGCAGTGCATTACGCCGTCAATGAACAATAACTCACTTGCTGATGCTCACCAAAACCGGCAATGTATGGTGTGCAGAAAAATTAGTCATTTCTCTAGATAGCATTCTCAAATTTTTTTTACAGCTCCTGCTTTTTTTACCTGTGGGAACCCCCTCGGGCCTTCACCCACCGGGGTTTGCGGCGGGGCGGTGTGTCGGAATCGAACAGACTAAAACCACACGGTGTGCCACTCTGCGCCTGAGACGGGAGAGATAAATATTATTTGTGTGTTAGATGGAACTGACTTTACTAGTTACATAGATTGGCTTCTAAAGTAAATAAAGTTAGTCGTTTGTTTGTCAACGCTACCATTCGAAGTCGCTCACTTCACCGTTTCGCTAACATACAATGAAATTACCGAGACGGGTTTTTAGCGACCCGCCGGTGGTGGTGACGTCGTATAGCTCATAGTTTGTCTCCTGACTACTTATTTTGCTAACGCTACTAACTTATTTTTCGCTTTAGAGAATTAATATTTTCGAGTGTATCCCATTATCTTCTAAAAGTAGATTTATTGTATGGTAGCAATCGTAATAAGTAATAATAATAATGAAAGTAAAAAATTCGTGTACTTTTGTCTAAATTAAATATGCATAAAAAGAGTGTTGTTCTTTTTTTCTTGACAGTACAGGTACATGATATTCATTGAAAAAAACTACAGTAAAGTCATACTACAACTAGACTAAAACAAAAAACTTCACTTACTTTTATGCATTTATTCGTGAAAAAAATATTTAAAAGGTTATGATATCCTGTACTTTGATACGTTTCGAATGTTACACTGCTCTTGGTCACAGACAGACTGTGGTAAGCTTAGTGACGCCTTCACGATGCGCAAGGTGTCACTATCCACATTTTTTTCATGTTAATTTTTTGTACTCCTACAGACATACGTGGCGACGTCCACACACAGTGGCAACAAAAACATATGACAATGCCATCTACCGAAGATACACTGAATTACACAGTAACGTATGATGAGGCTTCATCATTGGTAGCTACCAATCCTGAATCGCGAAATAGAAGTTCTCGCGCCGATTGGCATAAATACAACATCCCAACATCAAACGTTGGGCAGGGTCCCGCCAGGCATGATCGATTCGCCCGGCCGGAGGATCCTTCCTCCCTTTCCTCGAGAACGTCGGCCCCGGTTGTCATGTACATCTATGAAAATCGTTATTGGGAAGTCAGTGCCCTCAAATTTTCTGACAACAACTTCAACCTTTCAATTCAGTTTACCCTCAGGGTTGCGGAGGTCCGATACCAGTCGCTCCGTGTAAAAACTGATACTCAGGTATAACCGGTTGAACTAATAGCCACGCCCAAATCTTGGGATTGGGAGTTATGAAGGCTAGGAAGATGGATTTCTTCACTTCATTAAACTACACTTATCGCAGTTAAATGAAAAGAACGAAATGAAAAGTTACGAAACGATTAAAGGTAATAAAATAACTCTGTTAAAAAAGTCGAACAAAACACTGAGTATATAATACAAATTAAAATGACCGACAAGAAAAAGTGTACTATTAATTTTTTAAAGACCACCATACATTTTATATCAACAAAACCAAGGAAGTTTAAAAATATGTTAAAGTGGCATAATGCAGGCGGCAGTTCGCGGTAGACAAGTGGCGACAGTCGCACCGGAAGTTCACCCGCAAACAATATGGCCGCCGGCCACTTCCGCCCGCGGAGTTTCCGCCTTCGAGCCACCACCAACATTAATAACTTTTCTAAATGCGGTTTAAAACAAGATATCTGTTTAAATGTTAGTCTACATAATGGCTTCGTTATTTTGGTTATTAAAATGATTAACTTTTGCCAATTTTACAAATAAATCAAGATGAAGTCTTCCTTGCTTTTATTACTTTTCACAAAGCTCTACCGAGTGAGAGATATATCTTCATTCCCACCAGTAAATCTTATCTAGGCCTGAATGCACCTTTGACTCGCATTCGTAGAGAATATAACAACATCTATTAAAAATACATCCTCGTGTCTTTAAATAAATTTAGAAGGAACTGAGAGTACAATTAATAACGACAAATGTTTCACTCTATTTTACTAGAAATTATTTCTTTTTTTTTAATTTCTATTGCGTCTTTTTGTTTGCTTTTTTTAAATTATAATGACAAGTGTATTGTTATCAATACTAAACAGTATTAGGTCTGTCAATATTAAGTAGTATTAAGACTGCCTCGGTGGCGCAGCGGTAGCGTATGCGACTGCTGTGCTAGAGGTCTTGGGTTCGATGCCTGAGTCGGACCAAATGTTTGTATGATCTGCAAATATTTGTTTCGGAATTTGGATGTTTTCTATGTATAATATGTATGTATTTACAAAAAAAAAGTATATATATAATAATATCAGTTGTCTAGTACCCATAGTACAAGCTCTGCTTAGTTTGGGACTAGATGGCGTTGTGTGTTAAAATGTCCCAAAATATTTATTTATTTATTAAGCCACCTTTACTTTTATGTGTGTGTATGTATTTTGTAACTATGTATTCATCAACAACCCATAATGTCCCACTGCTGGGCTCGGGTCTTCTCTCAGGAGAGGGTTAAGTTAAGTTCTAAAAATCTTACCGTTGTTTTTTTAAGCCGCCAAAAGGTCTCTAACTAAGCTTCACAACTGTTATCCTATGGTAACAACCGGGACCGACTGCTTAACGTGACCTCCGAATCTGAACTATGTATTACCCTACTCCTAATACTGTTTTTAGGTGATATCTCATATGGTGAATGTCGTGTGTTCTTTAATTGGCACGCATACTAGATAATATTTGTGTGTAATATTTTAAGAGAGTGTCGTAAGCGTGCCGTATGGTATTCAATACAAATAAATAACTGAAATAAAATTTTTGTATTTCTCTGGTTTAAAATTTAAATCGTTTGCTGGGAATACCATCTAGCTCCTGTAAATCATCTTGTCTTACACTTGTCTTATTATTGTTTTTTGTGACACTGAAATCAATTATTACTCATAATAAAAGTGAAATCAGAAAAATATGTAGGTAAAGTATAAAACCTTTTTTAAATAACTTTATAGTTATGCTGTAAAGCTAAGACGTTTAAACATGTTATCAAAAATATATGTACTAACATAGAACTGCTACAAAAAAACAATTATTATAAGATGGTAATTTATTCTAACTATGGATATGAATAGTCTTAAAATGTAGGCAATTTAATTTCATTTGTACTTCATGTATCGCCAGCCTTATTCGGAAGTTCAAAGGTTTCCGGAGGAGGAACAGTTGAGGACGACAAGGACATCCGGCACTGATGCATGCCTTCCATTAATGGTTTTGATGGCTCTTACTTCTAATCACTTAGAGCCAGTTTTACCAGCTTCTGATATGTTCTAGATATCTGACATATAACACTATTCAACAAATAAAATTTGTTGATAAATATATGCATTTCTATGATAAATGTCTGTATCGAAGACTTCTGAAACATAAATCTGTAGTTATTTGACAGATAAGTTGACATTAGCCTATCATCGTGTTTATGAGCAAGTGGCGATGAAGATGGTCCTATGATGTCCCATGACTAGGCCGCCGTTGTCTGCCCAACAATTCAGCATGGTGATCTCATGGATTCACCATGCTGAATTGATTGCATTGTCTGCATTCGCAAAGAGTTTGGTGACAAGTTTTCTTAAATTCAGCATATGCTTTTTATCGGACATAGTAGTCACTTTGGCAGGCCCATATATAAAAGAAACTGACCCTCAGTATTACTGTATATTTGAACCTCGTGGTTAAGTAGGAACTGAGTCACTTATCGCGTGGCAAAATTAATTAATTTTAGTGAAGTTAGTCTATGAATAGGTAGGTCTTAAAAATGCTTGAGAACGCTCCATGCCTTGGAGAGAATGCCAAGTCATCAGTCTCAGTTGCCGTACGAACATCTGTGGGAAACTGTCCCAAATTTTGAATATACTAATTCATCATTATCGTACTCTCCAACTACTTTGAATAATTATTCAGAAAGACCATAAAAGTCCGACGGGATATGATCTTGATTATTTGATTGCGATACGTCGCCGTCCACTACTAAACGAAGGTCTCCCCCAAGGTCACCATCATCATCATCATCAGCCTATCGGAGTCCACTGCTGGACATAGGCCTCTTCGGTTTCACGCCACTTAGTTCGATCTATGGTAAGGTGCGCTAGATATATTGGACTTTGAAAGCCACATCGTCCATTCAAGAAGAAAATCTGTTCGCGGGAAATACTTAACTCATACAAGTCCATTTAAATAAATGTCTGATATCAAAATATACACACTTATATTTTACATCTAAATAGGAAAAGTTGCCTATAAAACAGTAATACATTGCTTATGATATCGTAGCGATTCTACAACTGTTACGGCGTAGTAGCCGTAGCCGTAGCTATGAACGCCCGGTTCCGGAGGAAGAGGGGTCGCAGACAGCGGACACATCCGCCACGCGATATATGTATATTTCAGTATGTACTTTATTTTCGTTTCCTTTTTGAACGTTTTATTGACAAACTCTAAACGTGGTGGATATACTTAGTTTATTTTATATTCTTTCAAGGGAATAAATATTTTTTGGCTGTTACAAGGTTATAACATGTTTAAACATGTTGGTATAAAACCAAGCTCGGTTCTGAATAATGTAAAAAGGATTTACTATACTATACTTGTCTAAAATGTTTTGGTTCCATTTTTAACACTGCTTTCAAGAAGTCTGCATCATCTTAGCTTAAACCTGATCAGTTTTTTTTTCGAATAGAAGTTATGGATTTATTGAAAATTTTCTATTATAACAAATGAATTGAAACTATAATTTATTTTATACTGTCACAAAGTTATGTAACGATGTTATGATTTTTGTAATGACAGCAAAAAAAAACACTTAACAGATTGATCCCTAACTAGTTTAAGCCTATCATAATCAGTACCAGTGTTTTTTTTAAATCTTTATTTACAGAATTAAGCTACAATACTACTTAAGTTTGCCTGGAAGAGATTGCTTTAGGCAATAAGGCCGCTCTTTGTGTTTTGGGAGTCTGCACTGATGGCTCTTTAGATGGGTATAACGCTTAATTCTTAAAACCCTAAAATATACCAATTATTTTTTAAAACTCAAGCAAGTGTGAGTTGTTAGTTAATTAGTTGGTTACAAAAATTGTTTTAATTTGGACAAAGCCTAAAACAAATGTTGGCAAGCAACACTGGTACTAGTAGCTATAATGGAGTAATATATTTAAAATTGTAGATAGATGATAAAAAGAAAATTCCCTATTTGCACACTATAATATTACAGTTAGAAGACAGTACATAAAATGTGAGAGGGAGTGTACAAAGGGCGGCCTTATTGCCATAAGCAATCTCTTCCAGGCAACCTTACCAACTCTTCCAGGCAAACTTACCTAACTTATTAAAAGATATTAATGTACAAATAATGCAGAAATTTCTAACGGACAACATAGCTTGGCAGTATGTAAGTTGGTGTTGTTATGTTGTCTATAAGACATTCTATATGCTCTTCCCTGCCCTAAGTTGTTTCCTTTAAGTTCGTGTTTCATGTATTTTTATATTTTTTGTTAAATTTGCTTTTGCTAAATAACCTGTTGTTTACTAATCGACCAACTCCTTTTCGCCTAAAAACTCACGTGGCTTAAGAGAGTGAATCTGTTTTGTAAATGTCTGTAAGTAGTAGTAGATATAGTATATATATAATATATATATATATATATATCATTTGTTGTTCGCAGTACCGACAACACCAGAAGTCACTGGTGTATGCCGTGGGTGATGCCTACGTCCAACAGTATGCTGCAGCGAGATCAGGGATTTTAATATCCATAAAGTCACAACTTCTGAATGAAACCATTGAATGTTCATAACCACTTTATTATATAACTCATACAGACAACACAGGCATCTAAACTACTACATTAAATTCCATAGGTACATTACAGTTACTAATGTATTCATATAACTCTTTATACACTATGTAAAATAAAACTTTCAATATGTTATCTTATTTCGCATTGTCCCGGAGTTTTGACGTAAATAGATTTTAATCTACACCTACTCTCTATACTATACGTATATATAAACCTATTCATAAGCTTTTTAACTTTACATTGACATATACTTTAAGCGAAACAAATAACTTTATTAAAAACTTCTAAGCCTTCTTTAAGCTATATATATCTGTAATTATATCCCACTGACAATTACCATATATTTCTTCCTAGTATACATGTACTAAATTTTAATTTTTTTTATGTATATGTATTAATTACGTGTTGCGCTTCTTAATATGTATAAAAGCCTTATTATCGTATATTTTGCGATAAAGTACACTTAACAGTGTGGACGAATTATGATACTTGTTTTAATTATTTATTAAAAAAACGAATATTGTATATACATTATATATACATTCATATACTTCTACACGAAACCTGTATAGTCTAAGATTAGCCAAGATAGGATATTAGAAGCTTTGTTTCAAACTTGTTACTTATATATAACCGTATGAAATATGGAAAATATTGTCTACACAATTGACGATTTATAATTATTTTGTTAGCACTAATATGTATGATTAATTTATATTATAATTCGACTCTATTCACGTCTATATTCGCAATAAACATTTTAATCCCAAGATACAAGAAATAAAATGAAATGTAAGAAACGGATGACCTATTCAATGCTAGTGGCAAGAATATTTTATACTTATAATTTATTTTACTTGCATGAGTACAGTAGGGAGTACAAGCTTACTTTTCTTTTTAATAAATTTCTAAGTAAGTTTTAAGGTACGGTTTCGCTTCATTTCATTTTGTATAGTTAATTTATTTTCATCTAATATTTATAAGATCTAGTTTTTGGAGAATATACATCTATATCCTACAGATAAAAAAAACAAATTTCACAGTGATTTTGAAATTAAGAAGTGCAATTTAATATATACTTCAATACAAGAGTCATTAAATTCAATGCGTGAAATGAAATGGGAAAATTTTAAGAGATAAATTGTTTATCGCTGTCTTAATCACTGATACTCCGAACGTTCATTGTCTGACTACCTATTATTTGATTTTTTACCACACCTAGTCCCTAATAATGTTATATAATCAGTAACTAATTAGTCAAACTTGTAGTCCATAATAAAAGAATATCGAGTTATTACTCGATAATTTATTCATGTGTATTCGATACTCATTTTGTATAACGGTAGATCAACCTATCCTTTTCTTTTTTATACTTCGAATTTGGTCGTCTATTATCGCTAAAATGTTCATTGGACATAAATAAGCTTATGACGTATAAATAAAATATATATTTCGTACCACTATGGACGTTTAGTGCTTCTCAGTGTAGTATTAAAGTAGCATCGTTATTCATTTAGGATTAGAGTGTGATATATGACCAAAAAAAAACGGGGAAATCCCTTTCGTAAAGGAAAGTTAGAGGAGCAGGCTATTTAAGTCAGCTGCAGGATGACTGCCACCTCCCATTAAGAATAGCATATCTTCAATAATAAAAATAAGAGAAAGCGTTAAGAATTGATGATAATCGACCAAAAAATGGTACTATTTTGTAAGTACATTTATTCATATTATAACTACTATTCATACTTACATTCTTATATTGGTTACATATTTATACATATATATTAATACTATTATAATATTATATTTACATATAAATACAACAATAGGCATTTCACATTAAAATTTGGACTTAATTACATGTTCGTATGTTATTTAGGTTAGCTTTTCCTAAAAATTCAAGCTTAATATAGATATTATTCAGAAAACATCACGGCTGATCTAACGTATATTTAGTTTTATATTCACTGTAATTCAATTTTTTTATAATTATAATATGTAGACTCATATACCACATTGTCATGTCATCATTACTGGTACAGATTATTTCCTTGCCTGGAGTAGGACGCTTTGAACCGTGACATAATTTTATAGTACTGCAGTTATTATCGTTTTAGATTGACTGTAATGTTTGTGTTTTTCTTCCAAATGAATTTTATTATTAATATACTATTGAACTATTAATTCATCAAGCAGATTCTATATTTCAAAATAAAACAATTGTACTGTGAAACCAGCGTATCATAATCTTTGTTGCTTTCTAATTTATGCAATATTGGTTGACTGTGTTTATATATTTTATTAATTTTCTGAGAGTCCCATGTCATCAACGCTTCTGTATCGCAAGCTGTGCTCCTTCGGCCATTGGGTGGCTGTAAATAGAAAGTGTATTACAATATTGAGCAGATCAGAACTACCGCAAAACGGATTGTTGAACAATCAAACTTAAAGGCTATTTTATTAAAATACACCGACTGTAATAAATGTGAATATTATATACTAAGAAGTATTATATACTAGTCCTTGAAGTTTCACTTGCTTTGACGGTGGCCTCAAAAGGATGTAATATTTATTAGACTACTCATTTTATTTAGAAAGTAATAAATAGTTTAAGGCAGCGTTTCAACTAACCACGAAACAAATATATATATATATATATATATATATATATATATATATATGAATACTTATGGATACTTATGTTAAAGCAAAGACTTTATTTTTAATTAAAATGAAATGGACGTTTCGAGACATTTTTATACATTTATACACAATAAAAACAAAGAAATATAAACAAAGTTTTTGATTAATATAATCGATACAAGACTTATTATAATACAGCTCAAATGAATTCAAATGAAACTGCGATAAAAATACTCGCTAATTGTCAATGCGGTTCAGTAATATTGTTTATTAAATACTAAAAATAAACCTAACGTAACATAAAACTGTTGAATACGTAAACGAGAGAAGCAATACAAGCCACGGGACATTTACAATAATGGAAGACGAAAGAAAACTAAAATGGATATATGATAATTATCAGAAAAAAAAATAACAAAGATGAAAAAAAATGCATAATACTGATTGTACACAAGCCCACACATGTTATTGAAACTTAAATAGTTCTAAAGCAAACACGTTACACAAATGAATGATAACTAATTTCTGTTATTACTACTAATGCTACTACAATTTAGAGTCGGGTTCAATTCTTCATACTGCTGAAATAGTGTATAAGCGCTTTTATTCAAACATCACATAAAATAGAAAGGAAGTGCCAAAACTATACCTATTTCTGTGACATTTCTTTGGTTTATCATTTCGTTTGCATGCAACACTTTTTTTGGAACGCTTTCTGCCGCGGTACCGTGCTGAAATTACATGAAGAAATAGGACAGGTATCTTTATTATCTAGGGTTTGCGTGTTAAATGTTTCGTATCATTTTTTTTAAATTTTTTACTTTAAATTAGTGATAAGTGACACTAATTTCATTGAATAATTATGGGTTTTTCTTAAGATAAATATTTAATGCATGCAAGCACGCACGTCAGGAAATATGCACACATGCAAGCAAGTACGCATGCACACTTGCACTTTCGTATTAAAGTTTTAAATACAACGAAGGTCTAGTTATGTAATCATCAACTTAAATATTTATACGGAAAATATTTAAATGCTGGGAACTTTTCTATTACAATTAATGAATGGATTGAGTCCTGGTTTGCGATTGCATTTGTTGTAAAATTTATATCAAGTTACTGAATGTTCATTTACTACTTTGCTCCCCTAATATATCATAAAATTGTTTATATCAATTGACTTATATGTAATGTCATCAATTAAAAAATATTTATTATTTAATGTAATTATTTGATACGAAACATTCAATATAATTGTACATCGTGCTTATTCTGACATAAAGAAGGACATGCATTTCATTCTGGTAACAAGATGCATAGGATTTTTTTTATTGGGTTTTTTGTTTGTTTCGGACAAAATACCTGTATAATGCATGTTGCGATACATATCTGGACAATTGTGTGAGCCCTGAAACAATTTGAAAAAATCATTGGGATGTTGAAAAAAAGATTAGTGATTATGTGTAAACGAAATAAGTCAAGTGAAACAATAGAATTTAGACATTTTGGCAGCTTTTAATACACAATAAAATTAGTTTTTTTTATACCACAACTACCGAGATGGCTCTACTTGATGTGTAGAATACAAGGGTATTGGTCACTGGATAATGCAGAATGGTAACCCGCACTGAGTCAGACTAATGAGATGCTTTTTAATTTATACTGTCGATTGTAGGCACATAATGGAACTTGTTGTAATACATTCTAATATCAAACTTACTTGTACTTATTCCATTATTTTAATTTAGTTTACACCTTTTTTTCCTCGTGCGGAAATCCCCTCGTATACCACCGGTGTCATGTCGGACTCGAACCGACTAAAACCGCACGCCGTCTCGGGTACTAGAAGCCAGAGAACCAGGTGCACCCTTGCAAGGAATGTTCGTGCTGACGTTCCAGTTACTATCCCTTTAGGCGCGCACGCTCCGCAGAGTCCGCGCCTCCACCCGACCCTGCATTTGCTAGGCTGCAGATGGCCTCATCTGTCTGTCTTGCGCGTATGGAAGACGGAGATCGTTCTGAGATCTCAATTTAGTTTGCCTGACCAGTTTTGCCTTATAGCATAAGTGCAAGGGAGTTTGATTCTAGATGCTGTTTACGTTCCTCTTAAAAACCCGGGATCACAGTAGGAGGAAAATATGTGCGTTGGTGCTAAGATTTAAGTTTTAATTACTCGGCACACCAACATAGAGACCAATCGTTTAGTTTGATATACCACTCAAAAATGGTGGCATCATAGCCATCTGTTTATGACAGAGCGGGCAACCGAGCAGATAGATCACCTGATGGAAAGTGAGTACTGTCGCCCATGAGTGTCTGCAACTCAAGAGTCACACTCCTAATTAAGAAAAAGTTAAAAGAACTATAACCCGACTACGTAACAGCTACATCTTGATAAAAAATTTATAGCCTATGTCACTCAAGCCACTATTTCGAATCTATGGACATCTCATTCATTTAAATCGGTTCAATAGTTTAAGTGCTTCGGTGGAACATACACACATACACTTATTTCACCGTGGGAGATCCACGCTTCGGCATGAATGAGCTGGCTCGAACGGCGTGATATCACGGCCTTACACAAAACCGGTATGAAACAGCGCTGTGGTTTACCGAGTGAGTGAGGACACCGGAGGCCCATACTCCAACCCCTCCCCATCCCCTGGCAGGCCGGCAACGCACTTGTGAAGCCTCTGGTGTTGCGCGTGTTCATGGGCGGCGATAATAGCTTACTATCAGGTGATACGTCTGTTCGTTTGTCCCCTATACCATAAATAAGTATGCATATACTGAAAAATGTTAACCATCCTTTTGTGGGATTGTTTTTATCTGGTAAAGAAATAGTACCATTGATAACAGAAAATATATGCTCCAAAAATAATTTTAGGAAACAACAACAAATTTTCTATTTTGTGTTTTACTTTACATCGGAGTTCATTCAATCTTTTCTATCAATAGAAATAGATGAATAAACCGCGTACTTCCTAGGTATTTATTTCACTCGTAGCACTAGAGTATACTAAATAAATGTGACTGGTCCAGACGTAAATTATTTCTCACCCTTGAAGCGGACAAACGTCGTCTTAGGCAAGGATTTGTGGCAATTTATTGCCGGCCATGCAATTTGGTACTGCTTAAGTTGGCTGCAAGGCGGTCGCATAAATATACTGTTACAATAATGTATCTATTTTCAGTAATTCTCAACCAATACTTACGGTAAGGGAAACCAAGTTATTTAAAAATCTATATATAAAAAGAAGTCGTTTTATTTACACTATTTATATCTCAAGAACGGCTGAAACTTTCGGTAAGGGAAACCATTATTTACATTATTTATATCTCAAGATATAACCGATTTGGCTGAAAATTGGTAAGGTAGCTTAGAACCCGGAGACGGAGATGGGACACGTGGATTTTCACAACTCGTACTTAGCGAGTTTTATTTTGGTATAATATTGATGTGGACTCAGACAACCAAATATACAGCAACTAAAATTATCATCTCCGTGAAGTTTAACTCTCATTTGACTTCACAACATCATAACTCACAAGTCGAGCTGTTATCTATGTAACTAACTAACGGGAACATAATAATGGTATTCAAGTTCAAACCTTGCCCGGCGTCACTATCATTTGTAGCTTTGTTATATATAAACGTAAGAAAACATTAGACTATGTCCTATTAAACAGTGGTTGGTGGTGCCGACTGCTAAGTAAGAGGTCATGGGTTCGAATCCCAACAGGACAAATTATTGTGTTCCAAAGCACTGTCATTTAGTCTCTGTCTGAGTGTATTCTTTCTTTGTTCTTTCTTTCTTAATCCATACTAGTATTATAAACTAGTTGAATCCAGCGATGTTACTCGCGTTACAAAATCAAACTCGTGCAAAGCCGTGGGGCGAAGCTAGTCTTAGAAAGTAACCTAAGTTATTCCTTACATCATCAACTACCTATAAGTGAAACTCCCGTCAAAATCGGTCCAGCCATTCCAGAGATTATCCGGAACAAACAAATAGACAAAAAAAAATTACTACAATTTAACTCTTATGTGTCTGTCTGTCTCGCTTACACAGCTAAACCAGTGCACTGATTTCAATAAAATTTGACATGGATATATTTTGATTCTGGAGAAAGGACAGGTTACTTTTTATCGCGATTACTGACATAAACGCGGGTGGAGCTGCGAACTAAAGCTAGTCGGTATATAAATTATCATTATTAGACTTTGCTTAGATTAGCATCAGATGGCAGTGTGGGAGCTATATATGGTTAAATTATTAGCCTTTTTCTTGTACTTATTTATTCGAAGAAAAACTTTAGATAAAAGAACATTATTACCTGTAGTCCTTGTTTATTAAAGTTGATATTAGTCCTGACGGTACGATGGTTGAGATGTTGTACAGGTCTCGCGTTATTGCCCAAAGGCGCCTTTGGAGTGAGTTGGGAACCCTGCATTAGCTGCCGGAGCGCGTACATCTATTTGCAAAGTGATTCACAGAATATATGTTTGTAAATACTTGTCATTTTATTTAAATAATTCTTGTGAACATTTTTAAGTTGTCGATGATAAAAAAAAATCATTTAATAAAGACTTGATCATTATTACATAGGTATAGTACTACCTTTTTAGCATTATATATATATAATGCTAAANATATATATATATATATATATATATATATATATATATATATATATATATATATATATATATATATATATATAGTCAACGTCTGGTCCGCTGCGTGGAGGCTTTTATGTAAATGTGTATTTAAATATTTTTATACAACATACCTCTTGCTTAGAAATATAGATAGGTTTATTGAAAATGATCCAAACAGCAGTCTCCCAGCACCCAGGATGTGTAGTAGACCCTTCGTACGTGAGATACTGTTGTGTATTCGGCAACAACGAACTTAGTGGTAAATGTTTGATTGGGTAAGAGGCTCCTGTGGGAAAAAAAAAAAATATAACCCATTTTGTAAAGTGTTTCCTACACACCATGCCGGTGGCATTGCTGGTAGGTTTATGCCGAGTGGATATGCCGTCGGTATAATCAGGTCGCTAGAACTTGTTTGTAGTCGGTGGCTAGTTTACGATGGCGTGACCGACGGCCAAGCTAACGAAACTACATCTAGGAGTCTTATAATCGAATCATTTCAAAGACCAAAGTGTTTAAGAAACAACGATTTTATATCTTACCTCGATAAGTGACTTTGTTGAATGCTGTCGTGATTAACCTGAAGTCAGTGTTGGTCGGCTCCCCAACCTATGTTACAATTTACCATAAATTTAATAGAAATCAGTAGCTGATAGTATAAAACACATTAAGAAGAGCCATATCCTTAATGATCTTAGAGAAAATTGCTATGAACTGCATTCAAGAATTAATGGGACAATACTTATAATATTCAATTCTTATTATGCTAGAATTTCCATTTCTTTTATCTTTATCTTGTCTTCTCTACATCACATGGTCGCCCCCTATCTTTTTTTTATGCGGAAATCCCCTCGGATACCACCCATTGGTGGTTATGTCGGACTCGAACCGACTAAAACCGCATACCATCTCGGGTACTCGAAGTAAGGAGAACCAGGTGGACCCTCGAAAGGAAATCCCTGGAACCCCGACGTACCTTGGGCCACCTATGGTTTGTAGTTCCCCCCCTCCTATATAACTCTGCTGCACCTTTTCTATTTAGAAAAGGGCGCGAGCACTTTGTAATGCTAGCGCCGGTCACCCCTAAGAGATTTTATCTCATTAACATGGCTGCAACTAAACTATTTGTTCTACTATTTATACTTCTTTTTTGTTTTAGTAATAAGTAATTTATTATTTATCCAGCTTAATTTGTTAGTAAAATAAAAAAAATATATAATAATAATAATTATGTCACCTGCACCATCAAGGAGATGCCCACGATGCCTTGAGATTTGTGCTGAGCTTCGGACATGTTGTGATAAAGCTCCTTGTTAAAACCATATAGCTGGATCTGTATTTAGAGAAATAAAATCAACTGAGATGGCAATATGAGAGTTAATTTTAGGATATTAAGATACATTTTTGACCCTTGTTTTCACTATATCTATTGAACTAGCATGATTTTTATGTTTCTTAATTTTTGGATACTGACTTGACTGCCTGAATACATAGTTGATAATGAGATTTCCTAATATGTTATATTAGAATCCGTTCTAAAAAAATATCTCAAGTATTCATATATCTTAAGTTAAATAAATAAATATTTCGGACATTTCACACATAACACTATCTAGTCCCAAGCTAAGCAGAGCTTGTGATATGGGTATAAGATAACTGATATATATACATTTACACTTTATTTACACACATATCATAGACAGAAAACAGCCAAATTCTGATACAAATATTTGCAGATTATACAAACATTTGGCCTGACCAGGGAATCTAACCTGAGACCTCAAGCACAGCAGTTGCATACATTACCACTGCGCCACAGAGGCAGTCAAATCAAGTCGGTTTAGTTTAATATCGCTATAAATTAAAGAAATAATACTTAATGAAGCAAGTAATGCATAAGTAAGTATACATTGGTCTGCCATTACAATGAACGTATTCTTAGAATCATTAAACATTAACAAATAATCTCTATTATAATTGATCCGTTTTAGTTTATAAGGGAACAATATATTTCAATATCAGTGTGTTACCACGATGTTATTTAAACAATGCTTAAGAGGGTTAAACTTGGTTAGTTTAGACCCTGGGGACTAATAATGAGGGCTCGATTGAGTTGTGTTTACGTTCTCATTTATTAACTAATATAATTTTAGCCTTAAAGTTTGAGGTCATATCTATCGTAAATATTACGAATTTTATATCACAACCCCAGAATTAAGTCAAGTCTTGAGGTCTGTAATAGCTATTTTTCTTTTTTCATGTAAATTGACATAAAGATACTTCATTATTGTAGAGCGTATATCGGTTATTGCGACAAAATGTAAAATAGCTTCTTTTTAGTTCTTTTTCAATTTCCAATCCATCTATACACCTAAATTAATTAAAATTGGTTCATGGTGTAGCCGTGAACGTGTAACAGACCGAAAGATGGACAAGCAGAGAGACAAACTTATTTTCGAATTTATAATATTCGTAATAAATTATGGTTCGATAGATAAATGTTCCAATATCAACCTTAAATCATATCATTTTTACTAAACGCAACCGTGATAATCAATAGTATTTTTCTCTTTTTCCCAAAATAAAATATTACAAATATATACATGTAGGTACTTACTTAACTAACTTGATGTATGTATCTAAAAAAAGTAAACTTGTGGACTAATAGATATGTTGTACTTTTCGTTATAACTAGCTGAAAACATGAATTTGAAAACCTTTATGGTTTAAAGAAACACGATAACAATTGTCATAATAAAGCCCCAATGAAACTAAACGCATTTGTGTTGAAATATTTCAACATAATAGCTTCAAAACGATTGTTTTCAAAGTTAAGAAGTTAACTTCGGTCGTTCAAGCCCCAGGCTAATAATGAGCGTTCGATAACGACATTGCGTTTGGTGTTAATTTGTGAAGTGCTAATTTGTTGTTTGTTCACAGAGTGAGGGGCTAATGAACTTTGAGGGCTGATGCGGGATTGTAGTACTTAGTATATGTCACTTTTTGTCGTGAAGTGATTTGCAATTTAGAGTTAAGAATCTAAAAATAGTATGAATGTTTCTTTTCTTGACAACGACTGTGTTGCGGGGACTTTACAAACATACATGAAACGAACACAAAAAGCACCCAGACTCTGAACAACAATTTGTGGATCACACAAAGTGTGTCCCATGTGGAAATTAAACCCAAAACACTTGGGGCTAGGTCAACCATGCAGTGAAAAAGTTCAAAACAAGTGAAGTGTATACGACATTTAAAAAATGTTTGCAGTGTGTAAAAAGATCGGATCTGGTGTTTTTTAGAGTATTAGATAAAGTCGTTTCCTCGAATCACCAAAATATTTACGCCTAACAGCTAGGTAATAAATAAATAAATAATAAACATTTCGGACATTTAACACACTACGTCATTTAGTCCCAAGCTAAGCCGAGCCTGTGTTATGGGTACTAGACAACTGACATAAATACATATGTACTTTTTTTGTAAATAGATACATATTATACATAGAAAAAAACCCAAACTCCTAAATAAATATTTGCAGATCATACAAACATTTGGTTTGACCCGGGAATCGAACCTGAGACCTCAAGCACAGCAGTCGCATACGTTACCACTGCGCCACCGAGGCTAAGTATTCATTTTAAGCAACTCAACCTTAGAGCATAATTAAAAGTGAATTAATTGGAAAGGGAAGACGATAGTGGTAGTCGGCAAACTGCTGGAATGTCGGCATAGTTCGACGTCGCGGTCAGCCAGCCGCATAGTTTGAATTACCTGAGTAACTTAGCTATTGTATTTATCTAAGCAATGTATTTACCATGTCAGTGTAGATTTTATATAAGTGTCTGAATAATTTCATGTCGTTGCCATATTTATTTATCCAACCATCGATTCCAACCTCGTAAAAAATATATAATCATAACATTATAATTTAATAATCAAGTAAATAGTAGATTCATATTAAATAATATTATTATCTTGGCGCCTTCTGCTTGTAAGCTTCCGGCGCAAATTATAAATATTGTTATTGATATCTGTACTTTTTTTATACAATGGTACTTCCGGCGTAATAAATCTTTAATGTTAAACTATCCTGTGTTGTCAAATAATAATTGTACGTTAATAATCATTAGAATGATTATGATAAACAATGTTAAATATTATGTGAAAAGTTTGGGAATTAGTATTGAATATTATCGATTCTTTCAGATGTTATAAAATGCGGTGGATTGGAGTAATGCGGAGACATTCATATCCTAACCGTTCTACTTGATGTGGATTGGAGAATATTATAAGTTTGTGCTTATATAATGTGTTGCTTTACCGCTAACTTGTTTACGCGCGTTACAATAGCTTTGAGTAGTTCTTAAAACTACTACAAACTGAAAAGAAACAAAAAATCTTCTTAATTTTCGTCTATACGGCTACAAGTCCAAAGTAGAAATATTGTATAAATTGTTTGGTAATAAACGACGTGGTAGACCAGTTACATACCAAATTGATGATGTTTTGAAGAAGAGCCGTGTAAAAGTATCAAGAACTAACTAGCATGCTGCAGCGATGAATGTGGACGAAGCAAAAGAGGTGTGTTAAGAACGTGGTAAGTGGAGATCAAATGTCTTTGTATATCCCTCTGGGAAATAGGCGTGACGTTATATATGAATGCTTGTTTTTTTTTATAATTTAAAATATTTAGCTTACTACACCGTCAGAGGATTAGTAACATCAGCTTATTAATATCTTAGATTTATTGTGTAACAGACTCAAGCTAAGTCAAGTAAACTAATCTCGTATTAGAAAACTATAGACACTACAAATTGATATTTGCCACTTACCTCTCCAGGAAAAGTATGTTTATCGATCTGATGTTCCGACCCCCTGTTGTCTTCCATGCCATAGTGGAAGTAGATTTCTTCGAACTGGTACCGATAAGACAGTGGACCACCGCTTATGTTCACCTGGTGTTTGGAGTCCTTCTCTACCCTGAAGACTAAAGACTGACCCGTATTCTGAAGGATACCCGAAACCTGCGACAACAAAAATAAGAAGTAAATACTTTAATAACTCATTGAATACTAATTGTAAATATATTTTTATAAAAGAAAGTCATGTTAGTTATACTATTTGTAACTCAAGAACGGCGGAACCTATTTGGCTGAAAATTGGTGAGGACTATGGAGGAACGGGTCACATGTCCTTCCAACATAAAGGGAGGATCCTCCGACCAGGCGAAGTGATCTTGCCTGGCGGGCCACTGCCCAACGGTTGATGTTGGGAAGTTGTATATATGTTAATCGACGCGAGAACTTCTATTGCGCGATGCAGGATTGGTAGCTTCTTCGTGCACTACGTTACTCTGTAGTTCAGTGTATCTTCAGTGGATGGCTTTGTCATATATTTATGTTGACGCTGTATGTGGAAGTCGCCACAAAGACGAACCAGCAGAGGAACAGAGACAGTATACTTTTTTAGTTTTCGCTGCGACTATTGCCGTGGTTATTGTTGCACCGTGGATAATACCGCGGGCTAGTATAATGATAAATACACTAAACAGAGAATAAAAACAAGGAAAAATCAACAGTTTTTGGTCTCAATTTAAGCCGGTTAAAATAGTATCTGACCTCATATTTGGGGTCTTTCAAATAATAAAGACCCGAGCCCAGCAGTGGGACATTATGGGTTGTTGATGTTGTTGATGATGATGATGACTAATAAAAGCTAGAGATATGATATACGGTATATTATGATAACACACAGCTTCATGAACCAAATTATTTAGTTGCGTAATGGCCTAATTTTTTCATTTTTAAAAAGACATATCCCGCGTTAATAATACCTCTTGTATCCCGGGGGACTTTACAAACATACACGTAACGGACATAAAGTACATCCAGACTCAAAATATCAATTTGTGGATCACACAAAGTCTTGTTTGATACAGGATTTAGACCCACAACCCTTTCCATAGTAGGAAGCAGCGTGGCGACCGCTTAAACTACTAGGCCTTATGTGCAGTCAGATTTAATCAATCGTAATTGATAAGCTTGATGATGACAGCACACCTTCCCTTATCTTATAAATAAATTCGAGGTTTCTTGCTATGTTTTTCATGATTTCAATACGTTATAGACAGCTGATTATAATTGTTATATACACGCATAAAAATAATTAACACCAAAGCGTGCGGTATCGAATGAATCACACCGTGCCCTATGGGGGGTCGTCCTATCAATCAATGGGTCACACCTTGATTAAAGCCTGGCAACTTATGCGCTTTGAGTGGAGATGATATATTGCTTGTTGACACGCGATTGCCATTGATAGACGTTCTATATAAAATGGAAGAGCCTTTTGTCGATAAATTATTTTAAATAAGCTGGTGTTACGAATACCATCGATTAAGGTTCAGTTCGGCATGTGGTCAGATCGGAGTAAAGGCTATTCGCTGTAAAGATTAATAGTGGACTTCTAACATATTACTGTTTGTTTTAATCCGAATTTGTTTAGGATTTTATTACTAAAAAGAATCTATGGATTACCTTACGTACGTCTATAGCTATATAAATAACTATAATACAAAGAACTTAATTATTAAACTGTTCTAGGTTTTCTGGTTCTGTAGTTGCACTGTGATGGAATAGATGATGGTAAAATTTTAATGTGACAACACAACAAGTGTATATTAAATGTTAATATCAAAGTGGCTTGCGATAGGAGAGGCGTATGCGCAGTGTCTGTGTGTGTGTGTGTGGGTGTGTGTGTGAACAGTGGATTGCGATGGACTGATTATTATAAAGTGAAGATCTTTGCACTGTAATATTAACGGTTCTTAATTACCTAATGGGCTACTTGATAATGATGCTGACGTATAGTCACGTGTATTGTGTCATTGCGTATACCAACATCTTTTAATAGCCCAATGCTGGATATAAACCTTTCTTTCGGAAGGAGGTATTAGCCTACTATAATACGAAGGCTAAGGGAGTTCATTTCAAGTTTGCTTTCATTTTGTAAGGTTTTTCATCGCTGGTATGCTTGCTTGCATGGAATGAATATGAGTAATTTTGACCTGTTATATATTATTTTATAACCTGTATTCTTATACCGTCACCATACGGAAGGCACCCATATCAAGTGATCAAACACAAAAGGCATAGCATTATCAAATTATTAAAAGATATTCGCAGAAAACTAACTGCGTCAATATCTGTCATCTTTATTGCATTCATTTAAGAATTGAAAAGATAGAATTTCTTTTTCATTTTGGTGTACCCAGTGTCCCTATCGCGACTGAGCCGAATCTATTGACACCACTCACATCAAAATACGACAAGCGTATAAGCTCTAGGGCGCGCCAAAGAAATATAAATGACATACATACATAAAAAAACAACAACAACAAAACTACAACAAAAAAAAAACAACAACAGTCGGGTAAAAAAAGTACAATTTTTAATATTAGTCACTATGTATTAGAATTTTTTTTATTTATCTTCATTGCACACATATTACAAAATATTAAATAAAATAATATTATTAAAAATCCATTGTTTATTTTTTTGGGTAGATAGGGTGACATAAATATGGATTAATACTGTTATTATCGTGAACCTATGCGTACTCAATACCATAAAACTAACAGTCGCTATTGGTATACATACATATTAAACGTATAATGCGCCGTGTACATGAACAAACCAAGTTTTCTGTATCTTTCAGAATTTAAGCGCACTATTTTCCTAAACTCCTCTATTTGAACATTCATTCATTTGCTTTATATCCTTGTTATTTTATAGGGAGTGACTGGCCTTGATGCCAACCTGTACTGTTTATATAAGAGCGTCTAACATTTTATTGTAATAAATTGCTTTAAAATCAAGTAAAAAGATTTTGTAGTTTGGTGGAATGGGCCCTTTGATTTTGAGTTTTTTTTCATTTGTTTTATAAGGTTATAGCAACTTATTATGTAACTCAAGGCCAACTTTTTAAAAATTAAAGCTCATGACAACCATGATTATCATGAACATTTAATGCAGTTGTTATTGGGAAGTCTGTGCCCTCAAATATATTGACAACCAATTCAATTTTACACTTCAAAGTTGCGATATTGTAGCCCGTCACTCAATAGAAAATCTGATAAATATTTAGATTAAGCCGGTTAATCTTGGGAACAATAAAGACTAGGAAGATTAATATACTGAGAAAAAAAATTAAGAAGTCATCTAAAAACGAATCATCGTCATCTTGGCATCGGACCTTCGCAACCCGCAAGTTGTTAGTATATTAGAAAGCATTGACTTCCCAATAGCATTTACTATAAATTTTCACGAAAACAGAGACCTACGGTTTTTCCTCATTACATTCAAAATTAAAAAAAGTGTTTCATCATCTATAACAAAAAATATTTCATGTTATTATGATCTGAATACATGCGATTGAAACCGATAAGGCTTAAAAGGTAATACGCGCTCTGATAGCACTATTTTTCAGAGCCGGTGACATGCGCTAATGATATGTCTAGAAGCCGTCATTCCTTTGTTTATTATGTTTATTAAATAATAATATTAATGAATATTTCGGACATCTAACCCACAACGCCATTAAGGCTCAAGGAGCTTGTATTATGGGTACTAGACAACTTTTTTTTGTAAATACATAAATATTATACATAGAAAACACCCAAACTCCGAAACAAATATTTGCAGGTCATACAAACATTTTTGTCCGACCCGGGATTCGGACCCGAGACCACATAGTCAGCAGTCGCGTACGCTGCCACTGCGCCACCGAGGCAGACAAATTATTTTGTCAGTTTGATGGAAATATAAATACACACATATAGATCTGTAATCCTTTTCATTGCGTAGTAGAATTCATAAAAAGAACAGATTATTTGTTTATTGAAAAACTAAATCCATGAAAAGATTTTATCGAAAATGTTGCTAGTTCTGTTGATCGAAAACTCACTGAACTAAATATCATTAAAAATGAGTTTTGTCCTGTCAAACGATGTTCTAAACTTAAAAAATTGACTAAAATTACACATGTCATACTAAAAGTAGACCTAATTATAATATATACATACATAACATTTTGAAAATCTTTTTACTAAAAGAAGAGAAAAGAAGAAAATTAAATAAAGAAAGTTTAGTTTAGTGGAACAACGGCAAAATTACCACCATTATCGACAAATAGCTTATTTTTCTTATTTAGTTATACGTAGTGTGTTCAAAAAGTATCGCGAATTTTGTCTATTTTCAAAAAATATTTATTTATTCGTGAATATCTATTTTGTCCCCTTCAAAGTAATCCCCTTGGGATATTATACACTTGTGCCAACGTTTTTTCCAATCTTCGAAGCACTTCAAAAAATCATTTTTTTGTATCTTGTTCAGCTCCTCCTTCGATGCTCTCTTTATCTCGTCAATCGTGGCGTAGCGTCGTTCTTTCATCGGCCTCTTCAGTTTCGGGAACAAGAAAAAGTCACAGGAACAAGAAAAAGTCGCGGACAGATTCCAACATCTCATTAGCAACGTTCATGCGATGCTGCTTTTGATCGAAATTGAGCAATTTTGGTACGAATTTTGCGGCGACCCGTCTCATGCCCAAATTATCGATTAAAATCGAATGGCACGAGCCAATCAAAAGGGGGCAAAACAGATTTTTTATAAAAAAAAATATAGTTCAATATCGCGCAAATACCAAAATCAACACAAATTGTTTTAAAACCTCTTACTGTTTTTAAAATACACGATAATAGATGCGAGAAAAAGAAACATCTACTCCTTACGTGCACATTGAGGTACCCAAAAAATAATAATTCATGATTTCATTTTAACACTTTGTTGATTTTTATCATTCTAGCACAAATCTTTTAGAAGGTAAGACGAGAACGCACGGACGGACACGACGATACTATAAGGGTTCCGAGACGTGTATAAAGCAACTAGCTGACCCACGCAATTTCATCTGCGTCTTCGCAGTTCGTTCGTTTTCAATTAACTCGGCACCTAATGATCTAAGCGTGATGTTAACTATTTTATATTAGGGACGCCAGCAAAAACCCACATATATTGCAACACATAATTAAAAAAGGTGAAAACCGGATTTATAATAGAGTTTATCGTGAACAATAACCTGACGCAAGAATTATGTAATAAAATAATAAATGTCGGAATTTTCTTTACAAAGATAGGTATTCATACTTCGATTTGAACTAAAAGTAATTCAATTATGTGATATAACTAAAACGATCAAGATTGATGATTTGTAAAGACATAAAAAGTGCGAAATAATTTATATCTCATAACTTAAGTAAGTATACTTTGCTAACTTTTATAATATTTAACTTGAAAGTGTTCATGGCTGTGTAGACTTCGACATATCATTATAAATTCGAGAACTTTTAAAGTTTATAATACAATATCTCTATTCTTATAACCCTGGCTATGAGTAGCCCTAATATTTGTTAAGAAAGTTTATTTTACATTAAGTTAATGTGTTTTATATTTTATTGTGCGTGTATGTCGGTTATCGCGATGAAATGTAGTCTATGTACTTTCCTAATAATGAAAGTATCTCCACGACAAATTTTATTGAAATCGGTGCAGCGGTTTAGCTGTAAAAGCTAACAGATAGACAGAGTTACATTCGAATTTATTCAAGCCACGGTAGAAGCCAGTACTGAAGTAAATAAATGGAACTCGACTCAAACTTTCCTGAAATCAAATATTTTTTATGTGTTTCTTTGGTATTATGAGCAACTTACGTAAGAATAAAACTTAAAATAGTACCTAGATGATCGAACTTGGTATGGTACATTTTTTTTGGCAATTTTTCTTAAAATGAATGCTAACTAGATCTATTTATCGTCCTGGATCACCTGCGTATGGTATAGGGGGCAAACGAGCAAATGTATCACCTGATGGTAAGCAGTTATCGCCGCCCATTGACACCCGCAACACCAAAGGCGTCACAAGTGCGTTGCCGGCCTTTGGGGGATGGGCTGGGGGACGGGGTTATGTATCTGAGGCCATGGTATCACTCCGGTCGAGCCATTCATATATATATATATTTATATATATATATCTAAGCCTCCAGTGAACTAAGTTTACGCAGAAGATATACAGCGACCTGCGAATACAATATAACAATGCAATAAGGGCGCTTTTGGGGTTGCCATGGAGTTGTAGCGCGTCAAGCATGTTCGCGGAGTGTCAGGTCGATGAGTTCGCCGCAACAATGCGAAAACGTTGCGCTTCCATGCTTGCACGCCTGCGTTCCTCCTTCAATAGCATCCTGAATTTTTTTTTCAGATAGTTGGGGTTCCCGCCTCAAGTCCAGGTGGTTATACATCCACACTAATTAATATCTATAATACTATCACTAGGTTAAGTAATTCTGTAACTAAGAAAATATGGACTTATCAATAACTTCGAAATAAATAATTTAAATTGAATTATATACATTGTAGGTTATGTTATTTTCTATGTACACGAGAATCAATGTGATTACGTAAAAGATATTACAGACCTTTAAAATGCTTCAGTTCTTTAACAGTTTGCGCTTGCAGTTTGTGAGTATCAGGCGTTGGCTTTAATTCCCGTGTATATACACGGCCATGTAAATACACACACAAACGCCCATGTATAAAAGTTAGTTTTAAAACTTACTTCGTTACGTAGGAGCTGTAGAAACATATGCGACGCTTAAAATAAAACTCAGTATAAACAGTGTATGTTGCAAAAAGCACTCTGATAGTACACGATAGGCTATCGCGCCCCGCATATATTAGCATCACATTGGCCAGCCTTGTAATTCACTCTTAATGAATAATTCCGCACGAGAGCCTTACAATATTCATTAGCTACGATATATATAGCTTACTACTTGAAGTATTAATCTTACAAAAAGAAACCTAACTTACTTTATAACAGTACGCAGTTAGGTAGTTCTAGGTAGCTCTTTGATTCAGATAGTCATAGGCCTCTCTCATTGCACGCAACTCTAATCTCTGAGGCATACGTCGAGTTGTAGACTAGGCTGACCTGATGATCATTTTAGGAGTCACCCTTGATTGTAATACGAAGTCTAATACCCTTCAGCCATGCTTCGACATGAATGGCTCGATCGTAGTGATACCATGGCCTCGCAGAAAATCGGTGTGAAACAGTTCTTGCGCTGTGTTTCACCGAGCGAGTCAGGATACCGGAGACCAATAATCGCCATTTTCAAAACCAAATATAAATCAAAGGAGATACGCAAATAATAATTTTTATTATAATGTTAAGGGATAAACATGTAAATTTAAATAAATGTTTTACTTATGAAATAATGAAATCTATTGGACATTATTGTGACTGAAAATACAATTATATTATTGTTTTATATTTAACATTAGGTAGATTAAACAACAATATGGAACAAATTATATTTAATAGTAAGCGTGTTTGTTTAGTGTATTCAACCCACACTCTTTTATAATTTTTTAATGCATATTACATGTAGCAATTAGAACGACAACTAGTATAAAGTTCTTTTGAACCAATTATATACACAGAAAATGGTAGTAAAAATTGCAAATTAAACAGTGTCAAAATATAGCGACGAGACGGTTCTAACCAGGGTAGGATCCAAAGTGAGGGTATATTAGAATCTGCTGCTTTTTTCCGAGGAGAAGAAATAGACGTTCAGAGGCGACAGAAACCGAGATCAGTACTCACCTGGTCCGAAGAAAACCATCAGGCGCTCGAGAAGCTAGTAAATTGTAAATATTTCTTAATCTTCCTAGCCTTTATTACTTCCAATATTATTGCGAGCGACAGGCATCAGGCCTCCACAACCTGAACGAACTGGCGACGGAATAACGGTAATGACGATTACCATGGATGTTCATGACAACCAGGATCAACCGCTTAGGGTGCTCTCCGAAGCACAAACGTGAAACACTACCCAATTTATACTTCAGGCTCATAATGGGAATTTCTTGTAAGAAAAACCCAGCAACACTCTTGGCCCAACCCAGGTATCTGACCTAAAACTTGTTCATTGGCAGTCTCAACCATTGGACCAATGAGGTATTCAGTAAATTGTATATCTGTAGGCAAATAATAAAATATAAATCCATAAAAAGTTTTTACTTTTTTACTCAAATTATTTTTCGACACTACCTACACTTAATGTAAAATTAAACAATACATTAAACTTTTTCTGTTTAATTCCAAAGTAGTAAAAAGCATGTGTTGTTGTATCGCTGTCTTACTGTGTTTAGCATAGGATTAGGGAAAAAGCTGCAAGCCATGTTACTGCATTAATTTGTGAAGGCTTTATCACACAGACCTGGATTAACATTAGTACAGTTTGAGTTTAAGTTACAACATGGAGGTACTTATATTTTTCTATCCATTTCGTTTGTTGCCAATTTGCATTACCCAAACTACTTATGAGAATGTTGTGATGTTATTTCACAAGCACTATAAATGTGCTTGTTTTTATCTTCTGTCAACTCAGCCATCCAAAAGTTGCTAGGAAATGATTGTCGTTAGCAATGTAAGGCTACCCATTGTACAATCTTCTGCTAATATACAGGTTTACTCTCATATCAATAATCTAAGGCCTTATCATTGTAATTGGTTTACAATAAAGTATTTTTTGTCCTATTGAATTAGTACCAAACTGTATATATTTTCATTGATTACATGATATTTAACCTCTGTACAAGATTTCTATATCACCCAAAGGTTGCCTGAAAGAGAATGCCCTGGGAATTAAATCGTACTAAGTACAAAAGTGCATAAAGCTTCAAATAAGTAAATAAAACCAAAATCTGAGTGCTTCAGTAAAAACAAAGGTACAGTAGCTGTCCATGTTCTTAGTAATAATATTGTAGTCCTTTAAATATCTATTTTTGTCTTCATTTTCCAACAATTTAACAAGTGTTTTATAATGACTCTCAAGTAATATATATTATACTGAAAGTTCTTTCGTAATTTAGGCTGCTTATGGTTCTCGGCACATGCAGACTGTTGTGGTCAATTATTATCGGAACTGTGTGTGCGCTTTTTGTTTGTTAAATTGGAAACGTCTGTAATCTTTATTTGATTAAGCATCATGACTCATAATGCTAGTAATGCTTTTTCTAAAGAGTATGTTAGTTTACCTACACTAGTTCCAAAAAATTATACAAATTTGAACAAAAAATAATAATTTCAAGACCAAATCGTCACGGAAGCACCAGATTGCAAATAAAAAAAATCATCGAATCATCGAAATCGCTTGACTCAGTCCAAAGTTTTCAGGTAACAAACATAAAAAAATACAGTCGAATTGATAACCTCCTCCATTTTTTTGAAGTCTGCTAAAATGGTTGCGTATTTGGGTGTGGAAACAGTAAACGTTTGCGTCCATCCGTTTTACAAAAAAGGATTAATAAGTATCTTACCTTATGTTTATCGAACTGGATATCCCTCAGCCAGGGGTCAAATAATAATTTATCAGGCTCGATGTTGACCGGACTTTGACGACGCCCTTTGTTGCACATGCTCCATTGGGGGTTGATTAGACCCCAGAAGCCGGGACCTATGGAATTTAAGATTTTGTTAAAGTAGATAAAACAACACATCAATTTATCTCATGCTTTCTTAGGTCACTAATGTAATAGATATATTTCAATAGTTTTTAAGCTATCGAAACTGACCAAAGTTTTGAATCATTTTAGTTCCCTTTGTTTGAATAGAATAAACTTAATTGTACACCAGTTAAAACAGTTTACATTCACGAGTATAACAAATTGACAACCATGTACAAATGGCGGCCTTATCGCTAAAAAGCATTTCTTCCAACCTTTGGAATAACAAATTGACTGTAGAAAATCGAATTCATGGGTAAATTGGTGTGAAAAAATAAATAAATAAAGGAAATCGTTCAATTAAGATAAATAATAATAATAAAATATTTAGGATTACACATTAATACAATCAAATAAATACATAAATATATATATACAAAATCTACACTTTCGGTATACCTGAATGAAAAAAGAAGGTTTTAGGCAAATCACAACTTATGAAGATATGTAATTTTCACTGAGCATTTTTTTGAAAATGGTCAATGATTTGGCACGCCTTATAGCCATTGGTAATTCAGTCCACAGTCGGCCCGCCTGGACAGTACACGATTTATCATAAAACCTGGTGCAGTGAGTTGCTACTGCCAGTTCCGAGATTTAGATGACCTCAGGGATCTTGAATGTGTGTCACAGAGGAAAATAAAGCGTTCCTTTAAATAAAGTGGAGTGCACGGATGAAATAGAATATTGTGAAGTAAGGAAAGAATATGAGCATTCCGTCGAAGGCGAATCGGGAGCCACTTAAGCAGATTGCGATATTCAGATACATGATCATATTTGAGTAGTCCAAATATGAATCTAATACAAAAGTTTTGAAGGCGCTCAAGCTTGTCAAGTTGCTCCTCCGTGATATCGAGATATCGAGATATAACGTTTTATTATACCATCAGTGTAATTAAAAAATTAATTGTTTAAGCAAACATCGACTTAACTCTATATAAACTGTTTTAATACGAATCAAGTTTGGTTTAGCTTTTGTTAAGTGAATTAAAATATTAAGTTTACTGGACGCATCTCGTAATGGTTTAGGCGACCACTTTGCCGCTGCTTACTGAGTACTGCAGGTTTGATCCCCACATGAGGAAACACTTAATCATCATCATCATCAGCCTACCGCAGTCCACTGCTGGATATAGGCCTCTCCCATTTCACGCCACTTAGTTCGATTTATGGCTTCTCGCATCCAGCTCCTGCCAGCCATCTTGCGCAAATCATCGCTCCACCTGGCCTGTTGACGTCCTACACTACGAAAACACACACTCATGGAAACACTTTGTGTAATCTATTTTTTGTGTACGTTTTATGTATGTTTATGAAATTCTGTGCAACACAGGATATATTCTTAGCGCGGGTGTTTGAAAATAATAGGTTACCTGTTATTTATCATTGTTAAATAACCTTTTAAAGCTTAACTGTAACTATTACTGTCCCTATTTCAAGCCAGTTCATAAACGTGCAATCATTACTTATCCGACATATATACATCGACAAAGGTATGCATCCATTAAGATTGGTTTTGCGGTTTAGCTATAAAAACTTATCAGACAAACAGATTTACTATCGCATTTATAATTAAGAAAAATTAACATTTTCTCTATATAGATAACTGTGCTTTATTTCATTGTTAATCTTTTCTACAAACAAACAGTTTAAGTTAGATAAAGTGCAAGTTCTTGTTTCCAAGATGGCGTTGTTTGAAAATTGTAACTCACGTTACGATTTGGTTAAATCCAGCGTTATATAGCCTGAAAATTTCTTGGTCTCATTGCCCTTGTTGATATCATCATCATCAGCATCAACCAATAACTATTTTTGAGGTCTACTTTACACGCCAGTGTTGAAGTAGCTAAAAAGCATTATAAAATATTAATAGATGACAAAAAAATCTAAAAAATACTTTATTGAAGAAAAACTAATGAAGGGGGGTTCTCCTTAAATGTATAGACATCTACTTCTTACAATTTTTTTATATGTCGCTCGCATCACTCAATCGGTCGACTGCCAGAGAACGCCTTAGGCATTAAGTCCGCCGATGCATGAAATTATGTATAAAGTAATAAATAAAAGAATAAATATATTTATAACCAAAGTAGAAACAAAATTAGAGACAATGTATTTAAAACGAAGCAAGCTAAATACATAATTATGAAATCTAATCTAAATACAAAAAGTTCAAGACCATGGATTATCATGACTAGATACATTGTTATTATAAAAACAATCTATCAAAGTATTATACTTTTTTATTGACTAAATTGATATAGTTAAAGCGGTCACCTTACCGTCTCCTACCGCACTGAGTTTTCTATGTATGGAGGTTTCTTATGTCCATTATCCAAAACATTGTAATAATGTATTCCCGGGGCGTGAGTTGTCCAAAAAAGTTAAAAAAGATTTTGAAATTATAGAAGCAGATTGCGAATAATGGGAAAGCGAATGCATAAAAAGCAAGTTAGATAGTAGTTAGATAAAATAAGAAGACATGTATTTCGAAATAGAAAGCCTAATTCAAAAAAACGGAAAGGAAGGCAATGGAATACCATATACGAGTACTGGACTAGAGTCTGTCCTTTCTCAGGAGAGGTTTATGGTCAGAAGAGGACTATTCAAGACTGTCGTTGTGATGTGACGTGTGTAAATTCAGAAAACTGTATTACATTCTTATTACTTACAATAATGACCCGTCATGCTTATGTATAAAGCTGATGAATTCGTTTGTTTGCTTGAACGTGCTAATCTCGGGCACTTCTGCTCTGATTTGAAAAATTCTATCAGTGTTAGATAGCCCATTTATCGAGAAAGGCTATAAGCTATATATTATTATGCCAAGAACAATAGGAGAGGAGCACCAAAGAAGAATATTACAGAAACGGGGGAAAATTATTACACTACGGTCAATAGGAGCCGTAAACGAGGTTGCGTGGGTCAGCTAGTTGAAAATATAACATTTTATCAACCAATATCATGTACTTCAAACAAAATAAATCGATACCCTAATTACGAATGGAAGTGTCATAAGCATGATGGCAAGTAAATGCCATGATAGCGATATGATCTTAATGACTAAAACTAGATACTTTTCAGTTTTTGTTTGATTGCCATAATTAACTAGTTGTATGCACTTTAAATTTTCTTCTACTTTTTCTTTTTTGCCTCGTTGGTCTTGCGGTCAGCGTAAGCGATAGCAGATCAAGGGGTCTCGGGTTTGATTTCCGGGTCGGGTGAGCAGCACGGAGTATGGAATATGGTGGTGTTTCTCGCCTGTTAAGCCGTCGGTCCCGGTTGTCATGAATATCTATGGCAATCGTTATTAGGAAGTCAGTGCCCTCAATTATATTGATAATTTTTTTTTCCGTGCCTGGAAAGCACCTGTGTCAGTCGGTAGGAAAGGGTCCCGTGCTGCCGCCCTGTCCATTCGAGGATGGGCACCCAGATTGGGCAAAAGTCACCCTAGGGTGGAGGCAGTGTCGACCAGCTTGGGAGGAGCAAGCTGTCGGAAGTGCTCGTCGAAGAGCCACCTACCGTCAAGGATCAGGCCCAGATGAAATATCTACTACTACGGTACGAGGACCGAGTTCACCACTAAGGAGGCGCCGGGGGGTGGTCCACGACGGAGCCCACGGAAGAGCAGGGCCTCCGTCTTGTCCAGGGCCACCCGCAAGCCCAGCGCCTCGATGCGCCCAACCACCAGAGAGACACCCCTGTTGGCCAGGCACGCCGCCTCCTGGAAGTTCACCCCCTGGGCTGTGACCAACGTGTCATCGGAGTACCAAATTACTCTCTAAGGACCCAGTCGTACCCACGTTCCACAGGAGTGGTCCTAGGACAGACCCCTGTGGAACGCCGCACGACATGGGTCGCCGTCTCAAAGCGCCATCTCGATCCTCGTACACGACCGTACGCTCCTCCAGATAGTCTGCCACCAGCCGCCTCAGGTACTCTGGCACCCCGTGGTACTGGAGTGCTTCCCTGATGAATTATATTGACAACAAATTCAACCTTCGAATTTAGTTTACCCTCAGGGTAGCGGAGGTCCGATGGCAGTCGCTCCATGTAAAAACTGATATTCAGGTAAAACCGGTTGAACTAGTAGCCGATCCAAATCTTGGGAATAATAAAGGCCAGGCAGATGATGATGTATAATACACTTTAAGTATGCACTACATGTTGGGTTTACATTGTAAATTTCCTTTACCGTGTTATTTTAAGACTACGTGTTATAGGACGACTGTGTTATAGTAAGACTAACTCGACGACAGCTAATGAGCTGTAGTCACGATAGTCTGTTGTAAGAGTGTATCTCTATGTACAAATATGTAGATTCTTTGAAAATTAAAAGATGGTAAAAGATCCGACACCGCTAATGGTAAGTGAATGCCTCCATCCATGACACTTAGACAATACTGGCATAATACTCACAACAGCGTTTCCAACTAGACAAAACAATTTATACGAACGCGCTCATTCATCAACAAAAACAATAATAATAATAAATAAATATTCTAGTTGAGTAAGGCGTTTGACACATTTAGTTATTATATAAAAATCACTTACAAACTATGTTGGACTAAAATCATATTACAGTCGTGTATGTGCGTAACGTTACCAAAATTTCACAACAACAGAGGTGAAAACCTGCAACAACAGTTCTCGTACACACAGTCAAACCCGAGGCTATCGAAAAACACATATTTACTCAAGATAATTTTCATTTATGTGTGACTTTTCCAAAAATAATTCAAAGTCAATAAAGTTACGAGACCAAATAAAACTATAAAATCAGTTTTACGACTAGACCCTTCTTCGCAATGAATACATTAAGTTCGCTATTAAAAAGTAACGAATGTCCTGCATGATTTGAAAAGGACTGTTTTCAGAAGGGTCTGTCCTATAAAAGTTTGTATGGGTAAAGTTTTAATTTCGATGCGCATATATCATCAAGATCAACTTCAATAACCTATAATCTTAATATTTTAAATTATCTACTTGTAAGGCTAGTATTAATTCATCAAATTTTAAGGAGATTAAACCGTATATAGCTATACAACTGAAAGAAAAAAATGATTATAATAGATATAAAAACGGTGCATGGAAATACAAATTCTATGTGGCGTATATCAAAATATTTATGTCATAACGTTACCATGGTAGTTCTATATTACTTTTTAAAAGGTTCGCAGAAAAAATCTGTTACATGTGAGTTGAAACGAATAACTAAAAAGTTTATCGATAATCTAGTGGTCCTAATTTTCGTAGTTTGTAGAATATCGTCATTCGAAACTTCTGAGGTATTATTTGTTTGTTCTGCAATATGTATATATATATATATATAT
>PKRV01001177.1:1834056-1855894 GCA_003709505.1 Hyphantria cunea
ATATATATATAATGCGGGAATCCTTATACAGCAACAATTAATAATTTATTTATAAAATAGAATTTTAATTATGTTAGTTTTAAACGATTATGAAACCAAAATTGGGAGTTAAAACGTTGCTCAAATGGAAAAGCCTATTCAAGCCTGTAATGTACCATGATATAACATTGAATAGGGATTCGGGATACCGCAAAATTTGGTCATCATAGTGTATTGAAACGTGCGTAATGCTAGTATAGTGGGGTGGGTAGGGTGGCATGGCATTAGACTGTATCGGTACGTCATTACCGCTTCAATGTTGAACATTATCGTTTACGAGTATACTAGATTTTTTTACGGTTCACAAGTATTTTCGATTTTATGTTGTTGTCGATACATCTATATAAGAGATTGTGTGATGTTTGAATGTAGCGTGGTAATGATCTTTTTTTTAAATATCAGTGATATTTTTTATTTATGGTTTGGTATGTAGCTTTCGTGTTGTCTAGTTTCGTTTGTGAGTGCGAGACCGAAGGTCCAATAATGGAGAAGCATATCAATAGGCGTCATAGTGCTAGTTACCATGCTGAATTCACAATGAGTATGGTGACCACTATTCTTGGATCCTACTCATGGTTTACATCAGGCATATAAGAGTCACTTTGGCATGCCCGTATATAAACATACCTGCCAATGCCCATATATAAACATACCATGACTTGCTCATAATAGAATTTAACGTAACTTATACAAATACAATAAATATTCTACATGTTTTGTTAGTTTAATAATTTTACATACGCCTACAGTAATTTGAAATGGCATTTATTGCTTTGTTAGGTAGAAAGAGACCACTTCTTTCTTTCCATTTCACCGACTGAGTTTCCCCGAAGAAAGTTTCGAAGACTGAATACGCAAAAAGCTGACAAACATACAACATTTAGAATGTCTAAAAATATTTTACACTTTTTTGACTTCATTTTGGCTCCACCTTTGCTAAATAGGGAAGTGGGTTTGTTATATTTCCAACTCCTCCAGATTTTTTCTGATTAATATCGTTGCGGGTTCCAAGACAGTTTAATTTTCCCTGGGGCTTCCCGAGTACCGTAACTCGGTGTGATCATGGATCACTGCTGTTGATCCTGGTATATAGGAGTTACATGTGAGAGGGATTAATCCCTATTATCTATATATTATTGAACTGTAATCTACAGACTTTAGCATAAGTGTCCATAAAATAATAATTCAAAACATTTCATAGACTACCAACAACTTGACAATACAAAAAAGAAATCTCCAAATGTCATCGAAATAGATAATACGTTGAAATTTCGGGTCCGTCGAGCACTATCCTATATAATGACACAGTTGAGCGCGTTTTACCATTAAGATATTATCTGTGATCATTACTACGTCCATTATACGGATATGTTAGCGTGCCCCCGATATTCAGTGCCTGGCCGTTCAGACTGTTGTGATTCCACCTGTTATATGTACGATCTTCATACAAGGATGAATTCAAATGGTGAGACGATAACGGTAATGAGGCTTATAGTTGGCAATGCCCTCAGGATTATAGATAGAGATTTTATGAGGTTAGTGAAAGCGATGTTGCGTGTCGTACAGTTTCAGTGCCGCGAAGAGTTGAAACTTGAGGAGTAAAACCCATGCTTGTATTAAAACCGCTGTTAAAAACGAGATTTTACTGTTATTCTGAAAAAAATGATTCGTTCTCCTCTTTTATCCCTACTATGTACCAGTTATCCCCAAAAAGAAGTATATGAACGACATTCTTATGAAATGTATGCGTCAATAATTGTAAATAATTATATTGGCACTACACTTTTACAATTGTAAGTACAACTGCAACACTTTGTAAACCTGCCTCTATTACAAGCTTTTACTCATTCGATTCTTAGAAGTTGTCATTATTAAAAAACTAAGTACTTTACATGAGACAACAGCACTGCAAAGAGATAAAATTTAGAAACAATCCCTACCTAAATCCCGATCCAAGAACGTCCTTTATAAGACTAATAAAAGTCCAGCAGTATATTATTAAAGGCTATTGATGATAATGATGACGGAAGTTACCAGACTGTACTACACATTCTTCTAAGTCGCTGGGAAACCTTCTGACGTTCTTTTTTTTCATCATATTTAGACCCATTCTAAACAATGGTCTGTCTGCACAGAAAACTGAAGGCTTAAAGAAACAATTTCTATCAGTAAGCTATGACAATTAATTGAAATATACTATTCCCAGAGTCGTTATTTAAACAGAATACTGTACACAATGTTGCGATAGACCGTTCGTTGAAAATTGTTATTTTGGTTTTGCTCTATTTCGATAAAAGTTACTAAATAGTTCCATTAGACTAATGTTCGAATTAGGTCGAATTATGGTCAGCATTAGGTTTGAAATAGCAGCTAAATATATTAATAGTTACCCGGCATTTAATTCTGGTAAAATGTAATCAATGTATATTCTATATAGCTCAGATTACTTTTGTTATGTTCATAGTGTTAAGATAAGTTTTAATGTTGTTTTTTTTAATTTATATGTAAGTTTGACTTGACAGATAGATAGGTTTTGAACACAGATCTATTTATATTGTTAATTTGTATGAAATTTCTAAATGAATTAAAAACTTAAATTATTTTTTTAAGAAGTAGGTGAAATAAAATCATTTTGACACGATAAATATATCAATTTTCAAAATGTATCTATTTAGCTTAAAAAGTATCCCCCAAAGTTCTGTATCTACGAAAATTTTGTAATAATTTGTGCAAACTTGTAATAAAATATACTAAAAACTACTTACCTGATATACCATCGTACGTCCACCATTCTTCCCAACTACCGGATATATCTGAAATAAAAATAAACAGTGTATTTTTTATGACATGACAATGACTTATAAACTTATATGCCTACTGAGATGAGATCGTTTTTGTTTTTTCAAAAGAACGTCCCCTTATTGGTAAGATAAGAAGATAAGACTAAAATGGGACGATCTCAGGAAGGTCACAGGTATACTGACAGGGCATTGTCCCCTAAACAAGCACCTGTTCACTATAGGCGCAAAAAACAGCCCCCTGCAGCGGATGCATGGAGGCAGAAGAACGGGGTGTGGCAGATCAACTGGCGAACATCCTTCAGTCAACATCACTCCCGGAAGCATGTATTGACTTGAAAAGGCTGCTGAGCTTCTGGGATGATCTAGGATGTTTGGAGTAGGAAAATGATAAACTCACGTCCAACGGTCCAATCAAGAAGCTAAGTGCGGAAATGTTCCGGTAAAACAAAAAAACATTGGTAGAAATAGCAGATCCGGCTGGGTGCCATTCCATCAAAAGAAGAAGAAAAATAAGACTGTATGGTTTTTGATGGTGCGTTTATACGCGTTGCACACCTCGACAACCTTCCACAAACACAAGTGTGTAAAGCTTGCGTTGCGTGAGGTTGTGATAGCTTGTTGCCGATCCGAGTCGGTTTGAATTTTTGAACATATATCAAAGGGAGAGTGCGCGAGCGTTAGTATATGATTGTTGTTTGTGAGCGACTGCCAAGCCCTCGCAGGCGTGTAAACATACCACAAGCATTTAGAGGGATTGTAGTTTGTGAGGGACTACCAAGTCCTCGCTACTTTAAAATGCCTAGAAACTTGATCTCTATGACAGTTGTCATTCGTGTCATTATAGAACTTCTAGAGACATTTTAGGTGTGAATTTTTAGATTATATCGCACAAACAATTAAAATATAGGTGATGCAAAATGAAATCGCATGTTCAAAGTTAATTCATTCATTCAGTTAATTAAGGGCTGTGATAGAAAAGGTTATAGCCCAAATTAATTGTTTGCATTTCGGGAAAGTCTCATATTCATAGAATTCTCGTACTACAGAATCAGTTCTAGCATAATTTGATTAATATCTGTGTAATTATTTATTAGCTAATATAAGTTTATTCCCTGAGTGAAATTCAAGTAATTCTCTTTTATATGTAAATCTATACTAATATTATAAACGCGAAAGATTGTAAGGATGTTTGTTACTCTTCCACGTGAAAACTACTCAATGGATTTGGATGAAACTTTACAGTAATGTAGCTTATAAATCAGAATAACACATATACTACTATTTGCGCTATAACTGACATTAAAGCGGGCAGAGCCGCGGGCATAAACTAGTATATAATATGTTATTTACCTTTGACAGAGACGCACACCAACGTTAGTATGAAAAGCGAACATTGGTGCATCGTGACGACGCGAACTGTCACACACCAGACCAGCTCATTTGGATGAAAGTACTTCTGAAACAAGATGCAAACTTTAAAAAAGAATTAAACCTCAAGACAATATTTAAAAACTAAAAATTTCATAAATTTGTCAACTTGATTTACGTTTGTTACATACCAGTCATGTAATATTTTACAAATGTAACTATTGTAAGCTAAATTTTTGGCACGTGGTTTGCAATTTACGCGTAAATCTCAGTTCTTATAAATCTTGGTTTTCAGACTTTCACCTGAACGTATACCGTACTGTACCATATACCTTTGGATAGCTGTCAAAATTTAACTAAATATAACTAAATAAATAACTATATATCCAGAATCAGTTTTTAGTAACTCATTCCTACTAGTCCAACAAAGTAGTCCTTAGGGTTAGCCCGGCAATTAGCCCACATCCTAGTACATGTTGTTTTCTGACGACTGGCTATGCATGAGACATATACCTGACTCATTTATTACTAATAAGGTCAGTTAGAACCCTGCGGGCTGGATCAAAACTTAAAACGTATAAATGACCTTGAAAAAGAACTTCGTATGTTCTACAATTTGATACATATAGAAGTTACTAAACTAGCTCCAAATCCAAAAGCTCCACAAGGTTCTTTGTTAACAAGTAAGGTCGTTAGGTTTGCATGTTCAAAGGAAATTAACTCTGCTACCTTCATATTTGTCTTTGGTTAATAGCGACCGGTTAATTGCAACTAATTTATTTTAACATATCAATTTTTTGTGCAACAGACTTAATTTAGGTACTTTTTTGTTTGTGACTCTTGCAACAAGTAATGCTACAGCTTATGCAACGAGTTTTGAGTCTGTGAATAACATTACGGATTAGATAAGTTGATACATATTGAACATATCATATTTTTTTTTATAATATAAAATATATAGTTAGGTCAATCATAAAAGAGAATTAATAAAAATATCAGATATATAGGTGTAATTTGTGATCTGGAGTTAAACGACAGTTTTTGGAATGATATGTAATCATGTGATAAATAATATGGTCTGGTTATACTTTATTGTCATTAGAAGACGTCGTACTGGAAATAACTAGAATCGACTATATTTAACTTGGTAAAAAAATTCAAGTACCGTATCTTGACTGAGTTACAAAATATACCTATTTTTGGTCTTTGATAAAAGCTGTGGGTTTGTTGCAATCAGACTTAATTATCTAAAGATATTAGGCAGTTTAATAGCATTGCTTTTGGTCCTTATCTTAATCTTCGAGTAAAAAGACGACAGCGTACAAGGAAATTACTTTTATCTAAAACCAACCATCGTGTAGATTAGCGTAATGGTGGCTGATCTTGTTTGCTTTGCTAATTATAGTACTTTGATTTAAATGGATAGCGTTGTGTATTTAAAACTGATTATGACATAATTATGAACTGCGGCGTACATAAGACTTTAGATTGTCCATAATAATTAACAAACAAAAACATAACTAATATCATTTTGTTTTAAGAAGAACAAAACAAAATAGGTTAGTTATACTTTTGTTTATATACATAAACAAAAGTATAACTAACCTATTTTGTTACAAGATAATACTTGATCATTGTTTTTATTATTTATTTGTATTTCTTAGTTTTGATACTGTTTTTAGAATCATCATCAGTTTTGAATACTATTGGACGTAGGTCTCACCTTAGCAAGGAGGTTTTGGCCTACTGTATTACGCTGGCGGGATGGTATAGAAATCAAGTTTTCTTTTCTGCTTTAAGAATGGTATTAATTTTATTTTTAATTAGAACTAACCTCGCCCACACGCCAACCCCTGTAACTCCTATACAGCAGGATCAATAGCCACCATGAAGACCCACGAACACATTCCAGATTCGAGAATTTCCAAGAAAAATAAACTGTCTTGAAACCCTTAAAATTGTAATATTAGATAAGTTAAGGTTGTATTTTAAGAATAAAGTTAAAGCTCAAATCTACAAGGCCCTTAGGGTACAATCTTCAGTCGTTAGCCCCGCCTCTTTCCGGTACCACCGATACTATCGACTTCCGGTTGACAGTCACCCTTTAACGAGCCTCCTATCATTTGAATCTATTTGTGAATTGTTGTTTTCGAAGTCGTTGTTATGTGTTGATGGGGGATAATCTATTTGAAAGTAGATTTATGAATTTATGGTTTAGCTTTTTATTATCTATAGCTATGCTTATGTCGGTTGGTGGTTTATTTTTGTAGTTTATACGCTTAGGTGAGATATTTTGTGATCTATTTAAATAAAAGAGGAAGGTAATTGATTAACTAAGATACCAAGAGATCAACGCACAGCCCAAACCGCTGAACCTCGAATCCTAAAAAGTGTAAAATAACATAAGTGAGAACTAAGAATTTAGCAGCATTACTAGCCTCGCACAGAAAATCTGTCGTGGTTCCGCTGTGCGTGAGAGACCGGAGGACCAATGATAAAGAAGCATCACGAAACCTCCATGGCATGGGTCACCATGTTGCATCATTGCATTGTCTGCATTCGCAATGAGTATTGTGATCTCATATTTTAATCTTATTTATCTCAGTATTCGTTAATTATGCAAGTTTGTATCTTAGTTAGAACTGTAGCAGACTAATTGTAATAACTGATTCATTTCAAGCGAAGATGGAATGAATTTACTTAATATTTTATTTATTTAATTTTTGGTGAGACTCTCTTGGATTAAAATAAGAAATAAATAAGAACTTCCTCAACTTTAAATACTACCGAATGTATTTATATATTAAAGTTAGTATTCGCTATAATACCGTATTCTTTAGATTTTAATTATTCTGATACAAAATTGTCATCGCTGTAAATATAAGAACTGCCGACAAACAGTTGTGAACGAGGCCAGACACGGCGCCAGACTCCCTGGCGGCAGACAGGGGGTGCCAACACTGGCAACAGACTACGTCGATGTCGTCACAAAGTCTCGATTTGAAATCTCAAAGTTTGTTTGTAATATTTATATTCTAAGTACATACCAATAAAGGTAAAGTAGTATTAATTAAAAGGGTGAAAATGAGTTCTCTTTTTTTGTAAATATAACTGTTTTATTAAAAAAAAGATAGTAAATTATGTATTTTTGTTTGTTGTATGAGTAAGTATGACAGATTTTACTTTTTCTAAAGGGGCTACGAATTTTGAATACATATCTTTCTTTTGCAAATTCATGACTATATAAATAAAACTTTTTTGATGTGAAACCCAGAAAGTCTCTGAGACAGAGTCAACAGAGTTCTTAGTACCCGAGACGGCGTGCAGTTTTAGTCGGTTCGAGTCCGATATGCCAGCAGGAGGTGGTATCCGAGGGGATTTCCGCACGGGAAAAAAAGGGGCAAGCTTTTATAACAATCTTTAAATCTCAAAGTGTTACTTTTTATTCCTAAAATTCATTTACAAAAGTGTCTCATCTTAACTTTAGAACCATTATTCATTAAAACATCCAAGCAATATTAGGGTTCAAAAATTCCGCCATGATTTTTTTTTCATTTTTAAGGAACAATGTTGGGAGGTTGTCTGAAGGAGTTTCCGTCGTAAGTCAGTCTGTAACTATGTAATGAATACATTATGTAGGCTATGCTATTAAGAAAAACGTAACTTATACCAGCATACATTACAGTATTATGAAAGGCTCATTAAACACGACATTTTTCTTAGAACACAAACTGAAAGCGAAAAAATACATTTGCAGAAATCATAAATCTAAACTACACTAAAGTTTATTGAATTTCAAACCTTATGACTTATAAAATACGCTTGGGAATTGCTTTATTACTCCTTAAAGTCGTTAAAAGCGTTCGCAATTCCTATTTGGGGCCGTTAGAGTAGAGAGAAAAGGAATGAGCAAAATGTGTGCTTTTGTTTTATTTATTATAAGTTCATATAGTACTTGAAAATGTTCAAGTGTCTGACTGTACGCATACAAAAAGTATATTTTTTTAACATCTTATAAACTTGCATATTGAAAGTTTGTTTTTGACATGAAATATTTATTTGATAGAAGTGCATGCTCGTTAGAATGCATATAAGTTTCGATATAAGTTAATGCACAAATTCTTATGAGATGAAAGAGTTTAGGAACTGTGTGTAGCCTGTTTGAGATATCAGTCCCATTTCTCTCGATTCGTAATAATCGTTGATAAAATAAATACACCTAAATTGAATACCCTGAAAAAATCGCTGACACTTGTATTACAGTGCTATTATACATCGTCGCACCTGTACTGCGAATACATACGAATGTCAAGCTATTTTTTTAAATTATTATTATTTTTTGACCATTTTATGAAACTATAAAATTAACATTAAACAATTTTTTTCAAATATATTTTATTAAAAATGAGTTATTATTGAATTATAAATCTATAAAACAATAATACGTCGGTTTGAGGTCAGAAAAGAGTTTGAACATAGAGGCAAGGTAGCTTAGTTTTAGAATCAACTATTGACGAAGCCATAAAACTGTATAACATCAATATATAAGAGTTCTTATTTCTAAGTCGGTAACCGCTAACGTTATAAAATATCGATCATTTCAGAGATTAATATCCGCGTGTTGTAGGGCCACACCTCCACCGGAAGTTAACATCGGTTGGTAGATAAAGCTCGTTGTTTACCGGATGTGGGTGTATTCGAAACTTACGTTTACTGTTGACGTAACCAACCTTCCAAGGGTTTTCCTTTACTAAATAATTATAGGTTTTGATGTTATGTGAACGTAAAGAGGAATTGCTTAACATTAAATAGTACATTGTTATTAGATTAGTTAAGTCGTTCAAATTCCAAAAAAGTTTCGAGTACATTTTGTAATGTAAATTACCTGAATGCGATCAGAAGATAGTAATAGTTATGCTCGAAATGTTAACAGAATTTCAACCCGATAGCGTACTTTCGCACTGGGTGTTTAGAACGAAGAACTTTCTACACAACACACGGATCACACTTACTTACTATATCAACCTGTGAAAAGCATTACTAAGCTATTCAATAAATAAATAATTTGGATCTTGAATAGTAAAATGTAGGAAAATTGGTACTGACTGAGCTCAAAACATAGAGAACTCTTTATTGTTGTGTATAATAACAGACAAACTTTTAGACGACTTACCCAATGGATAGAAGCTATCAATGTTCATAGATGCCCACAACTCTGCCTTACTTACGAATTTACTTAAAAAAACAATAAAAGTATTTGATATTTTATAAGGTATTAAATTACTGCGATCTGTAGGTGGTGTGACGATTTGTGCAGGATGGCTGGCAGGAGATGGATGCGAGAAGCTCAAAATCGATCAAAGTGGCATGCAATGAGAGAGGCCTATGACGTTTGGCAGTTAACTGCAATAGGCTAATGATAATCATTGTGGTCAAAACACTCGCACGATTTTCTCCATAAGTATTGTAATTTATAACTTTAAATAGTTTTTACTACCCATTTCAATCGATCAAATTTTATTTCATAACTATTACTTCAGTATTCAAAATCTATTCATACATTTCGTGAAATACGTTCTTTGTAGAACAACACATTCATATTTATTAGATAAAGTTATAGCTTCCATGGTGCCGGCGGGCGTCGGAGACGACAAGTCGCGACAGCCCGGCGCCGAGGGGCGCAGACCCCCGGGATGCAGTGACGTAGTATTGATATAAATGGAAGCTAATTCGAAAAGACGGGGAAATACTGAAAACGATATAAAAGATCTTTTTTTGACAAAATAAATAGTTTTGCTGAAAGGCACTTTAGTCGTACACATTTAGAATGGTTTGTGCTTAAAATTAATTCAACTAAAATGGCGACTTATCAAAAAATGGTGAAAATTATTTTGATGAGTAAACTATATCTAATGTACATAACTCTGAGAAAGTAAGTAAGCAACTTTAGAAAGTTGATTCTGGGTAGATTTCCAAAATTAAATTTTCACAAAGTCATGTACAGAATCAGTAACGACAGAAGAAAATATTCTTTTCTCGAGACTGACTATATCATATACACAACTTCTCCACTATCAAAGCGACTGGGTACAATACGATTCTCGTTATGAAATCAAAATGGTCTTGCTCATGAAATGCCATTAAACCGTTCACACAAAGGATTTCGCCAACAATTTTTCCGAGCAATCCAATACCATTCGTCTGTTCGCTGAGGGCGCGTATCGGATTCCCCTATACGAAATACAAATAAATGTGACCGCACCTCACACTGAATCGACTTTCTCATAAGCGCCGAGTAATAAGTTTTTGTTCGAGACTGAACATAATTATTTGATTCATTTTAACATAGGTATATGTAAATTTCAAAACAACGAGTTTTAATAGTAAATATGCTATTTTTTATTAGATAAAGTAAATTAAATAAACAGCAATGTAAAACTTCAAAGTAATTTCAGATCTACCGGTATATCATAATTGCTTAGTCCAAGGTGCTTTGTATAGAAAGTTACTTGCAAAACATGTATTATTTTTCATTTTATATATGTTGCCTAAATAAAAAACGTAACTTAATTTAGAATGAGAACACATAATATAAGAATGATTTAATCTAACCTACTGTTAGAATTACTATGGTAGTAAAGATTTTTCCGAGCAAAATGGAAAGGTGTTGTTTCTCCAATGGTTATAGTTTGAGAATGCCTTACTAATCATTTATTATTAGCCACCTCCTAATTTTAAAAGTTATATTTTCATCATCATCGACATAGCCCACAGGATTAGCAAGCTGAAGTGGCAGTGGGCTGGCCACATTTGCCGTAGAACCGATAACCGTTGGGGTAAACGAGTTCTTGAGTGGAGATCGCGTCTCGGCAAAAGTAAACGTGCAGGACGTGTACAGGCCAGGTGGAGTGATGATTTGTGCAAGACGGCTGGCAGAAGCTGGATGCTACAAGCCATGGATCGAAACTAGTGGCGTGCAATTGGAGAGAACTAAGTCCAGCAGTGGACTGCGATGGGCTGATGATGATGATTTTTGGCGTTACGTCAGTGTGGTGACGGATTATAAATATTGAAGCGTCACCGCCGAAACTACGGATGACAATATTATATATTACTTTAAAGAGATGGAAAACTTAAAACTACTACTGTCTGGCTAGTGTGGTATAATATGCCAAAAATTGTATGCTAAGGAGAGGCCTACGTACAGAAGTGAACTCTTAAAGGCTACTGTTGGTTTTGCAGTAATGTGTAAATGATGTATTTCCAAAGATGTGTACTAATCTGTATGTAAATAAAAATAAATCACTAAAATGTATGTGCGCGCATAATTTCTCATCGACTGCAACAAATTTGTAAATTATTTGTATTATGCCTTTGTTATTGTCAAGAAAAGGTTCGTATAGAAGAGAAGTAAAGGAAAAGCAAAAAAGTTGGTGGTACAAAGTTCGCCGGGTCAGCTAATATATTATAAAATATTATTCAGGAGTCTCTATTTTTCTTTAAATCTATATTTGAACATAAACTTCAGCTTAAATACTGTTTAATTATAGATGTTTTATAGTTAATAAATAGTTGCGACAGCAAATCAATTTGGTATTGTTCTTGACATCATTAGTTCTCGAAAACTTTGAGAAAAATAAGCAAAAACTAAAATGGTATATGACTTTCACATTTACAAACAGCAAGAGCTCAACTAAGGAATGTTACACAACGGTGTAACGGTGTCCTAATGCAGCAACAAGGAGGTACTAGTGAGTTAATTTAGTTGAGTGGATTCGGTCGTGCATTGTCGCTTGTTTATTGTCACACTCAATAGGGAAGACTTAATGGTATTAAACTTTAGATAGAAACGTTCAAAGCAGTACTATCTTTCCTATAACCTCAACTGCGAAATTAATGGAGCTCTATGGGAATCTCCTTCTGTGATGTAGGCTACTGATTTCGGTTTCACAAGCCTTCAATTGTGACTGATATGTCATATGTACAGAAATTTTTCAGCAACTTTTATATGTACATACAAAAGTTGCTGATAAGAGGCAGTCTGACACATGACACTATCTAAGTGTCATATGTCAGACTGCCATTTAAGTTATTAAACGAAATAATAGTAATAATAGTAATATAGGCTATTAAAGTGCTTTTTTATTGGTAAGCGGCAGTAGTTATCTATTAGATGCGAGTTAAAATCCCGTTCAGAGCATTGCCTTGGAGAACCCATTTCACATATGTTCTAGCATTTAGTTTATATAAAGAGATTAATTTGTAACGTGTAATAAAAACGTAAAAAAACATTATTTGCCTCCTGGGACTGTTTTTATCACTTTTTGACATGAAGACTCTTATCACTTTTCAATCTATATTACACACAGGAATAAAAAGAAAAATAGTGTAGAAACTTATATTTTATAGAACTTAAATACCTAAGTCAATTTCTACATGACGTCGTAAATTTACAGTTTTCCTGAACTATTTATTTATTAAAAATTTCATGCACATTTGTACATTGGCGGACTTAATGCCGAAAGCATTCTCTTGCAGTAAATCTTAGGGTGGTGTAAATATTTAGTAAGGTAGATAGAGAGATAGGTGCACAGAGGCTACATTACTACATAACTATTATGTACAAAATAATTTTTTTCGCTGTAAATAAATTTAATATAATTCCCAATATTATAAACAACTAACAAGTACTTCACTAAAATCTTAAAAATTTTAATTAAAATCTTGAAAGTTATATTTGAACTCTTTTACGGATAAATAAGATAACCAACTTTACAAATCACCAACTCCTGGTGTATTAAGAATGGCGACGGCAAACGGAATTTACGGAATTTGCGGAATTCGCTGTTGACTTTGACCCAATGCGAAACAGGTGTGAAATACATTTAAAATATGCTAATCTCAGATGATGAGCTCGGTATTGTGGTTATAAGTATTCAGGAAGATAATGAACTTTATGATTACAATGCTAATTGTTATACAAAAGTGCAGGGTCTTTTAATTACTTTGGAATTTAATTTGATTCATGCTTTGCTGAATTTGTATTAAGTGCTATTATTTATAAGGTATTTATTCTTAAAGAAAGCCACAAATTAAACCAAATAATAATCATACAGAACTGAATGAGGATAATTGGATTGTATTAAGGAAGACATTGGATTTATTTCATTAACTCTTTTATAGAGTACATGAAAACACCGTTTAGAAGTTAAAGTCGTTAAAAAGAAAGTTAGTTCTTCGAATTTTCCTATGTTTTTTTCTTATAATTAATAATAATACTAATATTATTCTAATATAACTAATCCATACTTACATAAAAAATTCGGAAGTAGCTATGTCTGTCCTGCTCTCACGGCCAAACAAGTGCACCGATTAATGTAATTTGTCATGGCGGTACTTTGATTTTTGATTATGTTAACTGGCAAATATGCGGGCACAGCCCCGTGCTTAAGATAGTAGTATTATTATATTAAAATACAAAAGTGAAAGTTTGTATAGATGTTTATTACTACGTCATGTGAGGCTAAAATGTTGTATGCACTCGTAAAAATACCAACATAATACTAATATTCTTACGAGTATATAATAGATTAAAATAGTTACTTAAGCAGTAGAAGATATAAGCTCGGTTTAAAAATGTTCCTTGTTTTTTGTTGTTAAATATTTATATGTTTAGGTTAAGATGGAACTGGCATGAACTGTGTTCAAAAGTTCCTTAAAAATATATTAAGACTTAAAAAAAAAGTTTGTTGCCGATTGCACAAAATTACAATATCTACAAATAATCCTATTTAGGTGCTAATAAGTCTTTGTAAGTGGAACATAAAAAATCTAAACTAATATTATAAATTCTAAAGTAACTCTGTCTGTCTGTCACGCTAAACCATCGCTTTCAATGAAATTTTGAATTGAGATACTTTGATTCCAGAGGAAGGACACAGGTTACTTTCTTTTAACATAAACGAGGGCGGAGCCGCGGACAAGAGATATCAGGACAACAGATATCTAGTATAAAATAAAGCAACAAATTTCTCAAAAATAAAAACAAAGCTCGTATCCACTAACATACATCTTCTGAAACTTCCTGTGAAAATGCGTGCGCACGACGCGTGTCGATTGACCGGAAATAGTAGCCTTGTATTTACAACTTCCGCTTGGAGGGATGGCGGGACCCAATTAATAACTTTTATCACCGCCTGCGCCGACACCGAGCTCAATTAGCACTACCATAAAAATCTTCACGGCTGATTGGGCAGAAGACCCTTATGTCTTGATAAGTTCCCAACTTTCTTGCCGTATCTAAGGTTATCCAGCTTTTATTCTATAAAGGTAAATATATATTTTGCTGTGAGATTACTTTCGAACTTTTTTACGTGGGCGATGAATTTAGTGGTTACTGGTAAAATATATGTAATAAATTAAGTATATATATAAAATATATATATTGACATATCGGCAAACGAGCAGATGTATCTATCACCTGCTGGTAAGCGATTATCGTCGCCCATTGACACCCGCAACACCAGAGTCGTCACACTGTGTTGCCAGTATCTGGAGGATGGAGGAAAGGTTGGGCCTCCTCACTTATGCGTGTGCCGTACGTTGCCCAAATTGAGACTCTATCAGATAACGGTGCCTGCTTCGGTGCAGGCAGGCGCTGGGAGGGGTCCGGATGGCGTAAGAAAGCGGTTCCCTTATTCCTAACGTCTCACGCGCAGAGTGGCACACCGTGTGGTTGTAGTCGGTTCGATTCCGATACCCGCCGCAAACCCCGGTGGGGTAAAGGCCCGAGGGGGTTTCCACAGGTAAGAAAAAAAAATGGGCCTCCTCACTTACTCGGTGAAACATAGTGCAAACGCTGTTTATCACCGGTTTCCTGTGAGGCCGTGGTACACTATCATCGTCATCAACAACGCTTAACAGTCCACTACTGGCCATAGGCTTCTATTGAGCTGGAGAAAAGAAGGTTTTGGCCTGGTATACTATTTCAATTAAATCAATAGCATTTCCGTATATTTAATGAATGCATGTTCAATTAAATTTTTTGTATCGTACATAGTATTGTGCGTGTCGATATGGTTCAGTTAATCGTAATGTAAAACGATTAGCCATACATCAAACGTGAAAATGACTAGCTGTAATTATCTTTTAACCACTTAATTATTGTACTTAGTTTCACAAATAGAATCATAAGATATCAGTTTGAATACTTTTGAAGAAGTATCTTTATATAAATCTTTATTTTATTTGATTTTTTTTCTTGACCACACTGTAGAAATTTTGTACCGAATCAATTAATGCAAAGACCTCTACAATAAGAAAATGGTTTACTAAATAAAGTTGAAAAAAACTTAATAAATGTTTTTCCCTTAAAGAAAAACTAGGTAGGGCTCATTATAAAAAAAATAATCTTACAGTCGACAACCAAACCAAACAACTTAAAAAGTACCAGTAACAGCATAACATATAAACGAAGTTAGTTGTGAAAATTGACTTGCACAAAACTTTTGCGATAGCTTGCCACTTCAGTTTTAGACTATATTGTGAAGAATGTACTATACTACAATACACTACACTAAAGCTTCTCTTATAATTTTATGATTAATTTAACAGTTAGCGGACAAAGATGCACGAACCATGATGAGATTAAATTTTATATCATACATATTTTATAACCCTCTAAATCTAGCCCTGACTTAGAAGTAACCAGATTGGTTTTCCATTGTCAATCGATAATTTGATAATTGATCAATACAGCAAAGTGGCCTTTCACAAGGTATAAAATAAAAATAAGGAAAAACGGAAACATACGACCAAAACGAAAATTCTATCTGCCAGGAGACGAGAAGATAAACCAGCGGTCTATGTACTAATGGCATAAAGCACCACGGTGGGTACGCAAGCAATCTCATCTGACAACGTATAAGCCCAAATGTGCTTACGCATAACACTGTTTTGGCACAGAATGTATTCATGTGAGTGTGAAATTGAGAATGTTTTGTTTTAATTGTTATGCGTGAGTTAGTAGTGACAGGCGATTGCTTTTATACGTGAGTCTTAAATAGACATGTTTAAGATTTACCCTTGCAAAAAATCACACTTTTTTATATCGAAAAAAGACGATATGGTTCCTTATCTCCGGTTCGCCGCCGGCCTGTGTTGCTCTATGATTAATCAGATTAAATGATTGGCACAAATTTAACTTCACCTGTGCACATGTAAGGTTACTTATTTGTATCAAGTTGATGCTATTAATTAGATCAATTAGCTTAAGTTATTCACTGTTAATTATGGTCTGCGTTCGTTATATATACGCGTGCTAATAATAAATTGTTGTAAAACGGTGATAAGGTTAGTAGTAAGCAGCGATGAAGTATCTATTCTGTGTAGTTTTTTTAGTAGCTAGCCAGCAGACTGTCATCATTGGAGTGAACGCTCACTTTGGTAAGAATGCTGATGGTAAATAATTTGTATTAACTTCCATCGTTATTATAGCCCTTTGATTAAAACCTTCCGGGAAAAAATGTTTTTAGTAAATATTTAGAAATATATTAAAATAGTAACTTATATGCACTCTATAACAAGTCAAATATTTTGCGTAACTAGCAACCCGCCTCGGCTTCACACGGGTTATTTACGGAAAATATAATGTAGCCTGCTTTACTTGAGAAGCTGTGCAGTTTAATTATTTCCGACGTCTTTAACAAGTATTGTTATATTTTACCCGAAATTCTCAAAAATTTAACAAATTATATAGGTAGGTCATCGCCTTCCTCAGCAATGTCTCTATCTATTGGTGAAAACCGCAGGAAAGTCCATACAGTAGCTTTTGAGTTTATCGCGAACAGAGAGACACGGAGGACCTTGTTTTATAATATGTAGTGATTGTCCAATAGCAGTTAGGAGTTGCCCATAGTTTTGCTGATTTCTGAATAGCGACATGACTTTATTGAGCATAATTTGATCTTATAGGTGGTGATTCTGCTTGACTCTAAATCTTTGTAAATTACAGATGACCGGGATAATTTTAACTATCATTATTATGATAACCCGTACTTGGAAAGACCTTGTGATGTTCACGACTTAAATTGCATCCGTACTTTCTTCGCTAAAAACACTGGATGCACTCCCGTTCATGAAACACTTCGTGATCCCGTTTTGAAACAGCTAGAATTTGATATACCTTTTGTAAATATAACGCTTGAATTGAACAATGCTTTGCTTCGAGGCCTTAACAAAGGAAGAGTCAGAACTTTTTTGTAAGTAAATAAAGTAGATAATTTGTATTTTGTTATTACTACTAAGTATGTTATTCGTCTCATTATATCCTATTAAAGATTTCAATTCTGTGTATATTTCGGTTGTTTCAAAATTGAACTTGATAAATAAAACGTCTAGTCTCGCTACTTCATTGAAGCTTCATACCTTATTCAAAGCTAAAAAAATGAATATCAATATATGAAAATTTTTACTCTAAAAGCAAAGACACGCATTAAAAAGGTAAAGCAGAAACCAAGTTGTAGCGAGATAATCAGTTGAAGCTGCACACTACAATGAAAAATTGATCAACATTTCAATTGTAAGATTGCAACTGATGTAGTGTTTTTAGCGCTCATCTTGTTGATTTCTGCTGCATTGAGTGTTGTAGATTTCCCAAATGGGATATTATTTTATGTGATCCATAACTTATTGTTGTGAGTTTGGTTCTTTTTCATGTTTATGAAACTCCACGTGACACAGGATACATCGATAGTCTGGAGTTGTCTTTTTTAAATAAAATAATAAGGTTTTTACGTTACAGCATTAATAAAAGAACAGACACACTCGTTTTTGAAGTTATATTTGATGTTCTTCAAATTGAATCCCTCAAAACTGTGGTTACCCAGTACTTCAAGGGCGCAGAGCCACTAGCGGTTGCTGATTTTACATCTGCCGAATTCAGTAAGTAGAAATTTCAAAACGTTGTATAAAAAATCCAAATTATATAGACTGTCTCCAGTTTTAACTAATGATAGATTATCGAAAACGGCTGTTACGTAACTCGGGAACCTTATATTTGTTATGTTGTTGTATTTACTATATAATCGTTTTGAGAAACGTTTATTATTCTACCAATAATATATATGTCGGGTTAGGCCCAAACATTAGAAGTAAAAGTTAGATATGGCACTATACAGAATTTATTTGAATAACTCAAATAAATCAGAATATCCTAAACCTAGAAAATTAACAAAGGTGTGGAGTTAAATATCTTACTATTTCAATGGTCACATAGGTCAGTACTGACTGTCAGGGACAGTGGTCCACGTACCCACCGCAATAAAGATAGTACTAATTATCAGAGATAACGTTCCACATCCAATAACCGTGCAGTACTAACTGTAGAGAGACAGTGGTCCGTGCACCAGGACGCAATCGTTCGAAATGCGTACCGTCTCAACAGCGCAGCTCGTTATAAAGGCGGTCGCTTAGGGAGGGGGTAACGTCACAATATTTTACTAGTTTGAATCTAAGTGTTTTGAGTCAAATAATCGATATAAAATTATATTGACTAAATAATTTTTAAATGGTGCGCCCTGTGCACGTTCCACTAGCGCCATCCAGTCGCCGTCTCTCGCAGCTGGAATACAGTGTGACTGCCGTCATATATATATATATATATATAAATGAATTTAGAGTTTTTGTTTGTAATCTTAAAAAAACAGTTTTTTTTCTAAATGCATATGTATGTATACACGATACATATACCAGACAGCTGTCTGTTTGTCCCGGCTAATTTCTGGAACGGCTGGACTGATTTGGACGGGACTTTCACTGGCTGATAGCTGATGATATAAGGAGTAACTAAGGCTAATTTTTTTAGACTAGCTTCAGCCCGCGCCCTTATCTGCAGTTACTGTTGTACCGCGGGTAACACCGTGGGGCTCAGCTAATTAATATATATTAATTGATTTACAGGAGATTTGTCGCTGACGTTAACTGTAAGAAATATTTATGACGATAAACATATCAGAAGTCATGTTCAAGCTTACGTCTCTAATCCATATCCAGATGTATATTTAGGTCCAGGAATCACACATAAAAAAGAAGGTATAATAATATAATAATAATAAATATTTTCATTTTCGGACATCTACACACGACGCCATCTAGTGTTAAACTAAGCAGAGCTTGTATTATGGGTACTAAACAACTGATGTAAATACATATATACTTTTTTTTTGTAAATACATACATATCATACATAGAAAACACCCAAACTCCGAAACAAACATTTGTAGATCATACAAACATTTGATCCGACCCGGGAATCGAACCCGAGACCTCAAGAACAGCAGTCGCATATGCTACCGCTGCGCCACCGAAGGTAACTAAGTTAAGGTAACTTAATATAACTGATATATCCTTTATTATTATTTCTAAAGCTGGTAAGTTTTGCATTCGTTTCTTATTGTTGGTGTTATGGAATGTTTACGAGCGACTCAATCAGTCATCAGCTGACGTAACAGATAGTGAGGTCAATGTCTAAACGCTTCAGTTGCGCAATGGTAGCACTTGCGACTACTGTGAATGCTGTCTCTGCTTCAACGATTCAATCAATCAATCAATCAACAACCCATAATGTCCCACTGCTGGACTCGGGTCTCCTCTCAGGAGAGGGTTAAGGCCATACGTCCCCACGCTGGCCAAGTGCGGGTTGGGGACTGGCAAGAATACGTTGTGGCTACGTAAATCTTGCCGTTGGATGTATTTAAGCTGCCCGAAGGCCTCCAACTATGCTTCACGACTGTTATCGTATGATAACGTGCCACCAGCAGTCACCCATCCAGGTACTAACCGCGCCGTCGTTGCTTGCCCTCGCTGATTGTTTCTAATCACCGAGTGCAATTGCTTTCATGTATTTTTCACATCGGTTTTATTTCCTGTTCCCTATCAATGCAACTACAACGCGAAGCATGGCAAGATAAAAAGAAATTATATTGTATATTAATCAAAATGGTTACAGCACAAAACAATTTTATTATTACTTATTTGTTTCCGATACCTAGGGATATTTTTAAACGTCAATTGAAAAAAATATCTTCGTGTTTCTTTGAATTTTTAACAAGTAACTAATATGTAGTTACTGGTTAAAAATTCAAAGGAATAGGAAGGTATATGGGTTTTCATTTAATGTTCAAAACAACCTACTATCATGACTTGGTAATAGTTTGAACATAATACTTTAACAGTAGAGAAAAATATTATGAACGCAAAACGAAGAGCAATAAAATGGCATACCCTGTAATGCTTAATTCATGCTATTTTATTTTCCAGCCTATCGTCCAACACTCAAGTGGGTACACAAGTATTTAATTGGCTTGAGTGCTCAAGAAGGAATAGTGAAACAAGCTCCAGTATATTTGAATCTATTTTTAAGAACTAAGATATGTAAATTTGAACATGAACATTAAAATAAATAAAAGTTATTAGCCATAAAATAGCCTTACAACACAATCCGACTTTATACAAACATAGTCATTGTTATATGACTTAAAAAACAAAACTATTCTAAGAGACTGATGATTAACGAACTCGACTTTATCCGAACTGTATAATTGTAAACGCAGTTAATTACAATTTTGTTTTTGTATTTGTGTTTGTTTTCTTTGTATATTTGACCCAAGTTGGCAATTACGTAAAACTTCCAATCAAGGTGGTGGTAGCATATGCAACTGCTGTGCCTGGTCTCGGGTTCGATCCCTAAGTCGTACCAAATGTTCGTATGATCTACAGATATTTGTTTCGGAGTTTGGATATTTTTTATGTACAATTTGTATGTATTTATAATTGTATGTATTTTTTTATATTTTAATTTGTATGTATTTATATAAAATATTTATCTCAGTTGTATAGTACCATAATACAAGCCCTACTAGTTTGGGACCAGATGAATATTGTGTTAGATATCCGAAATATTTATTTATGTATTTATTTAAATCCTTCTACCCATTCATGCGAAAAAGTAATTTAATTTAACATTGGACTTACATACAAACTACGATCCCTCATTTTAATCCCAAAAGGGGGTAAATTTCCAAAGATGTTTTGAACGTGGGAGAGCTTCGGCATGCATGGGCCGGCTCGACCAGAGTGATACCACGGCCTCACAGAAAATATACCCCATATCAAACCCTTCCTCTCATCCCCCTCCCCATCCCCCAAGGCCGGCAACGCACTTGTGATGCCTCTGGTGTTACGGGTGTTTCGCGGGACACACTCGCACGAGGTGTGATAGCTGCTTCGACTGCAGCGGACTCTGTTTCCGCTGCGGTCGACCGGGGCACAAGGCGGCTGAGTGCTCTGCGGCCCCTCACTGCCCTGTGTGTGCGGCGGGCAATAAGCCTGCCAACCACCAAATGGGGCAGGGGGGCTGCAGGCCTCCCCGTGCTTCTCGGCAGACGTCGGCGGCTAGCCAAGCGACCCTGGCTGCCCCCGACGCCGTCCGTCCGTCGACATCGACGCCCATGGAGGAGGCTGTAGAGACGATCCAGTAATGGACCACGTCTCCAGCCTCCTTGTCCAGACGAACCTCAACCACTGCGCCGCGGCGCAGGATCTCTTCCTGCAAACCATGGCGCAGTGGTCGA
>PKRV01001177.1:1855902-1885996 GCA_003709505.1 Hyphantria cunea
ACGTCAAAAAAAAAAAAAAAAAAAATGGTGTTACGGGTGTCCATGGGCGGCGGTAATCGCTTACCATCAGGCGATACGTCTGCTCGTTTGCCCCCATTCCAAAAAAAAGGTGTATTATTAGCACACCTCCACATCATCTTAATTAGTACTTTTTTTTTCTCTATTTTAATATAATTACTTACTACTTAAATTTACTTTTCTTACTTAAAAAACATAAGACTTTCATACAAACTTCCAACCCCTGTTTAACCCCTTAGGGGTAGAGTTTCGTTCAATCAGTTCTGAGCGGATGTTTACACCCTATGAGGAACCTACTTACCAAATTTCAAGTTTGTGGGTGTTATATAATAGTTTTTTTAGATGTGGATAATTAGCGAATTGAAAATTGGATTGAATATCTAACGATCTTGTAAATCATCAAAATTAATTGTTGTTTTTCTCCAAGAAAAACAAACTAAGTACATTATGGGTTTTTAATCAAGAAGTTAAAAAAACAATGATAAAGAATTAAAATTGTAGTTAAATGTTTTAGCTGAAATCGTGCTGGTGATTAAGACAGCTTAATAGATTTTTTTACCTAATTATTGGCATATTTCACGAACTTCGTTACTTGTAGAATATGTAAAAATATGCATCGTAATTAAACCTAAACAATTTATGAACATATCATTATCTTGGCATGTGCTTGCTATGATCCAATGAACGAGTGTTTATAATTAAAAGGCTGACTTCATATGTGTTGTATATATTGGCGCAGCATTAGCAATTTAGGTAAATGAGAAATTTATATTTTAAAACCATTTAATAGAACCAAGGTTTGGAAAAGATTAATTACTCTTCTTTAATTTTTGATTTTATAGCAGAAATTAAACGGAGAGGATTTATTTTATAGGTAAAAAGTTACGCTGGTAGTAAGTAGTGTAATTATTGTAATGTATCAAAAAAGTAAAATATGTAATAATAACCACAATATGCATACAAATTTTTCCTTTACTTAATCTCCCACCTTGTCTCCTATTTAAGATTTTATTAAAGTGTTTAACAAATGTTTCAGTGGTGAACAGTTTCCTTAGATATCGTCAGCATCAGCCTATCGCAGTCGACTATTAGAAATATTGTCTTTCTAATTGCACGCCACTACGACACAAAGTGTCACGATGAATTAGACATTTTTGAGAGTATCTTTCTAATATTTAATATCTTTAAACAAGAAATTCTTGTACATATATGCATAATCTCAATCTCAGAAACGGCTTCAATGGTTTTCATGAAATTTTGTTTGCAGAGGGTTTCGGGGGCGATAAATTGATATGGCTAGAATCCATTTTTCGAAAATTTACCAAAAAAAATACCGAGTGAAACGCTGATATACAGGTACAATTCATTTATTGATGCAAATCATTTTCATAGCCGATTCAAAGGTTTTGAATAAACTGGAAATGATGCAATAAGAATAAATAAGAAGGAAAATCTAAGGAAATGATTTATAGTTATCATCGCCATCATCAACAACAACCTTTAACAGTCACCAATAAATAGTCTGTAGCAAATAATGTTATATTTAAAACTATTATCGAATTTGTTGTTGTCAAATTTTTGTAATTTAGTGCCTGAGTCAATATCTGTCATCTTTATTAAATTCAATTTTTTTTTAAATAAAACATACAAGTAATATATTTTCATATTTGTAATTATCGTTAGAAATTCGTCATTTTGATACCACATTCGATGTATTTTGTAAACATGTTTTTTTTTAGATTACTTTTGGGCGCCAAAAATCCTTAATTTAGTTTTTTTTTTTATTCTAATGTAACCAGTGTCATTCTCACGACTAACACGAATCTATTAGCACCACTCACACAAAAATACGACAAGCCGATTAAGCTCTAAGAAGCGCCAAAAAAATATACGTACATACATATACTCAAAAAACATGTTAAGTTGTGTGTACTCAAACAACATAAAATTTGTACTCATCGTTATTTTGGTACCAGTGTATCGCTGTCCTAACACTACATTATCTTTATTAAAATAATTGATATCTTCCTCAATGCTATTTGAGTAAAACCATAAAAGATGGAATATTTTGATTCATTACGTTTTTTTACTGGTAAACATGAATATTGATTTATGTGTAATTGTTTTAATCGCCCTTGAAGTCAGCCGGGTTTCAGGCAATTACGGCAATGAATACAGCAACTATTTAAACACTGGTAAGAAAAATTGCTTACATTAATGGATGTGCGCTGCATGGTAATAACGGTTAGAGTATCATAATTTTTAGGACAAAATAAGAAATTGATGAAATATATTGTAAAATTCACCAGAATTATCATCATCAGTCAATGATGATAATCATTGACTGGCGGTTGGCGTATTGGTTCAGGCGGCTCTCTACTACGCTGAGTATTGTCTGTTCTTTTGTTTGTTCTATAAATTGTTGATCTGAGTTTGTTTATAAAGTACCTCCCTACATAGGAGAATATATTCCTAACGTCGGAGTCGTCTTTAAAAGAAAGAAATATTATCAACAGCCTTCAATAGCCTACTACTAGAATTATGTCCCTCATTAGAATGGAGTTGTTTTAAGCCAACCATACTACCACACATACCACAGGATAGACAGGATAGAGTCTGGGTAGGCACGGCGTTGATCCTGAGGGGACCTGAATTAACATGGTCTTGGTCCTCCTCAGAGTAGGGCGACTGAGACCGGCCGTAGAGAGGATTTTTTCTGGAATCTTCACATACTCCTGGCTCCTCAGACTCCAAGGGGCCGGAGATCCGTAGGGATTTTCCACCCCGTTAACAAAAAAGGGCAAAACCTCCTTGCTAAGAAGATGACCAGTAGTGGTTTGTTAAAGGGTGCTGTTCTGATATTATTCACTGTTGTTATAAATAAATTATACAATTAAGATAAAGAGAAAGAGGCATACGAACACAAATGTGCCAGTTCGACCAGGGTGATATTACGGCGAAAATACTGTAAAATAATAATATTGATCGATAATACACAATGTACTTGGTGTTTCTCAGCTATGAATAAGCATGGTGTCTCCTGCAAATATTAACGAGATTTTTTCATATCAAAAACCAAACATGAATTAATTAGTTTTGTTTAGTATTGTTATTAATTTATATATTTAAGTATGTATATATCTCTATCATTTCAGGAATATTTGTATAATTATTACAAATAATCATCAATCAATTAGTGTATGGAGTAGCTCCAGGCCCTTATTTAATAAGCAGTGTGCCTTTAGAGTTACCCCATGCTAATATTTCCATGACGCTTTATGATATTAAAGTCCACGGTCTCAACTCTGGAAGAATTCAAGAATTTTCGTAAGTAACCAATGATTGATTACAATTTTCATCGTAATAACAAAAATCACTTTTTCTTGACATCTCGCTTCCTACATTTGACATATCGCCAATTTAAGAAAAAAACGACTTTCCCAATGATTTCCTGTGATATATTTTATATATAGATCAAATTGGATCAAAATTCATCATTTTAATGTTATTTATTTTTAACAGACATTAGTGAAATTATTTTGATTTGTCAGTTATTTAAAGTAATAGTCATATTATTTTGGCAAGGTGGTTTATCCTACGGTTTTATAAACACACGTAAGGAAAGCTTAGTAGCTAATACAATGTCCATATCGTTCCAGTATAAATAGAAACACCGACACATTAGTTCTGGAAGTGGAATTTGAGGAGTTCGTAGTATATACTGCTAACACATTGGTGATTTATCATCGTAAAGGCCAGGAGCCTATTAAGGTTTCAGATTCCACTCTTATCGAATTTCGTAAGTATAATATTGGTATTTAATATATTTTCATAAGACAGGGTGAGGATATTTTAAGGCGTGGGAGAGCCACGGTTCGGCTCCACCAGAGTGATACCACGGCCTCACAGAAAACCGATGTGAAACAGCGCTTGCGTTTTGTGTCACCGGGTGAGTGACGATACTGGAGGTCCATACTCCAATTCCCCCCGTCCCCCTTGAATCCAGGCTTGATACTAGATATGGACAGTTTAACCTCTTGGTTTCAAATTTTAAATTTTGAACTCTTTTTGTCAAGTTGTCATCAAAAGTCAAGAAATTTTTTATCATACTTTTTAATATTTCTTAGTGTAATATTTCATTACTTTTTTTTATAAATTTCGTGGCTTAAAAATAAAATTATAAAGAGGGAGCAATCTTATCTATGAGATAAAATTAAACTTTTTCGACCATTGATATTTAAGTAATATTTTATGTTGTTACAGGAAAATTTTCGTTAACCTTAACTACAGCACTAAGCGAAATGACTCCTGACAATACCTACGTATATACCTACCTACCTCATTCAAAAACGTTGTTACAAGTGGGCTCTGAACTTCTGCGCAATAATGAAAAAGGTACCTAAGATTTCATATTTTAAACAAACAAGATCAACAACATTTGTATTTGTTCATCTTTTTTGTATATAAAAATGTCAATCAGTCTGAACTGCATCTACGGCATAATAATATATAGGAATAATAATATATATTAGGAATTTTAACTAATACAATTGGTAATCAATATTCATTTGACACAATTTAATTAGGATTATATTTTGTAGATCAATCAGCATTGGATATGACATGGATGCTCAACATCGACTTGTCAGTCAAAGAAGCTTCCAATTTATATGGCTGTTTTCCTGAATAACAAGATATGTGATTTTAACAATTAGTAAAATATCAACCAAACATCGTTTTAAATATTTATATTTAGAAGTTTTATGAATACGTACTTCAAGATGTTGCATATTTATTTTTCTGTTATTTTTTTTACGTATATTAATTGGAATACTTGAATGTTTTTTTTTTATTGTGAACCTAAGTTCATCTCATCTAAAAGACGCCCATTGTAGGACATAGTACTTCCCCAATGTTCTCTACAACAATCGGTACTGTGCAAGTTTCTTCCGCATCAATAAATTTATACGTTCGACCATTGATTTTCGATAGATTAATTGATCGATAGATAGTGTTGTGTAAGGACCATCATACAGCTATGTATTAATCGTAGAACGTTGATTTAAAAACATCCACACCATGGCGGCCTAGTGATGCAGAAGCACGTGTGGGTCACCAAGCTGCATATTGCATGTCTGCATTCGCAATGAGTGTGGTGACCACCACTCTGGGATTCTGCTTATGTTTTTGATCAGGTAGAGTGGAGTCATTTTGGCAGGTCCATACAAAAAAGAGAAAAAGCCTGTTTGCGGTAGAAAAATAAATTTATACGTCAAACTGACAAATCAAGTCAATACATTCAATGGAGTTCAATTCAAAACTACACATGGACGGATAAATACAAATAGGCTTTAAATAATATGTAAGTATTTCAATGAATTATGAAATCAAAGACATAATCGTGTATGTTAAAAAGTAAAACTGCCTCGATGGCGCAGCGGTAGCGTATGTGACTGCTACGCTAGAGGTCTCAGGTTCGATTCCTGAGTCGAAACCAAATTTTTGTATGATCAGATTGCTAAATGTGATGCAAATATATACTTACAAAAAAAAATATAAGTATTAATATCTGTTGTCTAGTACCCCTAGTGGGCGATGTGTGTTAAAATATCCCAAAATATCCGAAAAAAAAATCCTTGTTAAAAAAACACGGAGGAAATAAATGAGATACACTAAGATATGTTTTTGGATGACGAAGATGTAATTTCCTCGAAAAAGTTTATAGTATACTTATTAGAATATTAGTAATACCTCCTGATATTTAAGCGTTCACCTCAACAAACAAATTCTTCGGCAATGTAATACTTACTTTTTGTAGCGGCTAAAAAGTTGTCAACGTTCTTCCTCAAGAATCAAAGTATCACCATGCTATATTTCCTAAAATCATTATACGTGAAAGCGCGACGGACACACAGACACAGTTACTTTCGAAATATAATATTCTAGCATGGATACGATTTTAGAACAAATGTAATTACTTGTTGTAATTAACACACGAACAAGGGACAGCAGACTGTAATACAGCAAATGGTGAATAGTAATACTAATATGTAGGTGCCTTGCCACTTTCACCCAGAGGTTTAATAAATTTATTATTTAGTAAGGCACAGTTTCGCTGGAAGCCACCTAGATTGTATCTTTGTTTATTTAACAAATTGTTTTGCTTCCCTTCACTTCACTACACTTCATGAATGCTAAGGTAATCTGATTTCAAGATAGTGTACACACTGTAGACAATATTTTATTCTCTAAAAATATAGTTTGTTAAATTAGGATAGTTCGTGATCTGAATGTTACTTTGTTAAAAAGCATTGTAGAATTTGTGTGTATTTTTCCTTCCTTTTTATCACAGTCACCATTTTAATCGTAAGACGATTACTACTGGACATAAACATCCCTCAATGACTACGCAAATGGTGTCTAAGAACTGATCTATATCTACCGTCGACTTAGAAAAATCAGAGGCACATAGTTGAAGTTTTTTATATGTTAAAAAATACCTCAGAATGTATTTCGATGCGTGTAATGTGTCTGTAATCTATTAGTATAAAGAAGAAACTTGTGGATTTGTGGATTTTGGTTCTGAATGGTTTTATATGAAATAGTCTGAAGTAGTACTTAGGCTTTTTATTACAAATTGTGTTTCCGTGGGATGAGCAAGGTTCAATAGAAACCGCGGGCAACCCGGTATAAATATAGCAAAAAATGTTCCTAAATATCAATACACTGACTTCATTCATGTATATACATTAAACTAAAGGTGTTCTGTACAAAATATATTACAAGCGTTAAGAACATTCAATGTATCGAAACTTATCTCATAGTAGACGATGTTTACGTTAGATTTGCAGTCCCCACATACAAGACACCATCTTCACAACTACCTCATCCGGTAATCCTCACTTGGTACGTTTCAAGACGTTCACAGGTGTAATGGCTTCTACTAATCCCATGTAATTAAGGTGTACAATATTAACAGAGCAGGGTGCTACATCGGTTCTATTATTCAATGGATTCAGGGTAGCAAGGAAAATGCTCCCGGATTACATGCTGAGATTGCCAATGCATTATGAAGACCTTGCAGCTTGGAGATTTTGATTACTTACTGCTAGGGGTTTGTTTGTTGAAATTAAACGCGATTACATTGGTTATAAATTTAATTTCTATAAACTTATGTTCTTTTAGCTAGAGTAACGTATCGGTACTATAATATTTTAAATTTAAATTTAAAATCATTTATTCAATCAAAACATCAAGTGACATTTATGAACGTTAAATTGAAGCTACAGATAAAAAACATAGATCGAAACAAGCAGACGCCACAGATGTACTACATTGTCAAGGTGAATTAGGTGAAAACACTTAAATCCACTGTCTACCTGTGTCAATCTATGTACTAACTCGCTTATTCCTCAAGAATCAAAGTATCATATATATTTATTGAAGTCGATTCACTGGTTTAGCCGTAAAGCATAACAGACAATAGTTTAGAATTTATGATAATAATGTGAATTTTATCGGCTAAAATTATTAGCAGTAATAAAAAGTATTTAGGTATACTTCTCTCGCACAAGACCACATTTCTATCATCAATAAAAATCAAATACACCTCATATATACTATCATCGGCACATACATACAGGCCTCCCTTTAGAATGAAGGTTTTGCTTATTATGTCTTGTAGGTTAGACGGGTTGGTCTGGGAGAGGTCTGGATGTCGTAAGAAATCGGTTACCGGATCCCTCCCGTTTCAGGCGCAGAGTGACACACCGTGTGGTTTTAGTTGTTTCGATTCTGACACACCGCCCCGTCGCAAACCCCGGCGGGGTGAAGGCCCGAGGGAATAAAAGGGTTTGTTTCAAGCCTGGGAAGAATCTGGATGTCGTAATAAAGCGGTTCCCGGACCCCTCCCGTCTCAGGCGCAGAGTGGCACACCGTGTGGTTTTAGTCGGTCCAATTCCGATACATCGCCCCGCCGCAAACCCCGGTGAGGTGAAGGCCCGAGGTGATTCCACACGTGAAAAAAAAAGGTTTGTATCAAGCTTTATTTCCCTCCACAATGAAGTAGTCCTGCGTAATTTACTATTTTAACCACTTCTTACAAAACCCATGGTATGAATAGAGATGCTGATATCCTATATTCTTAATCTGTCACCACACTTATTTATCATTCACTCCAAATTGTCGGTAGTTTATTAATTAGAGTCGCCCTCTCCTATGATCAGATAGGAAGAAGAAATAGTAATGACAAATGATACTTTAACAGACATAAATATTTCAGTTTAAATTCAAGTTTAATAGTTAATAGTAAAATATTTATAAAACAATAGATAGACGTCACTATCGATTACTTGTAATTACAGGAAAATTCTAACTTTACCCTACTTAAAATAATTTTTCGCGCGTACCTTCGCTACATAATAGTCGGAAAATCATTGTAGAACAATAGCTTCTCATTGTTTTTATATAAATTACAATTGATTATGACTAGCTGACAGAGCACATTCGGAAGACCTTCTGTTTTCCAAAAACAGATACAGATCCATTAATAAACTGTGTTAATTAATACTAATTATGTTATACAAAAGTTAATGTGATAGCATGATTTGCAGTTTTCCATACGTTAATGTATTCAGTATTACGTGCAGCTACTTACAATGTCCATATACGAAATGCTTTATATAACTAAGCCAATCGCCTAATGAGTTTCTGCTTTAAAATGTTACTAGGTTTATGCAAGCTATACAACGTAAAGCAAGATTGTCTTAAGTCACGTTGAAAAAAAATTAGTTCAGTGTTTTTGACAACAGCCAATTCCAGTTACTGAATTTGTCCCTCAGCGGTTCGTTCCTTCAGTATTTTATATACACTTCAAAATTCCCACCTAATCCTTAGTGCGCCTGGTTGACATTGTCACTATGTACTTAAGTGTGATTCAATATTTAGTAAAAAAAAAAAATTGTTGTGACTGCCTCTGTGGCGCAGTGGTAGCAAATGCAACTGCTGTGCAAGAGGTCTCGGGTTCGATTCCTGAGTCGGACCAAATGTTTGTATGATCTGCAAATATTTTTTTCGGAGTTTGGGTATTTTCTATGTATAATATGTATGTATTTACAACAAAAAAAAGTATATAAGACTTAATATCAGTTGTCTAGTAACCCATAGTACAAGCTCTGCTTAGTTTGGGACTAGATGGCGTTGTGTGTCAAAATGTCTGAACATATTTATTTATTTATTTACTAAGGCTATTTAATAAAGCGTCCATCTACTACTTCACACATATATAATACACGATAGGTTTTATATAATACACGAATTCACTCTCAATACCTGGGTATATATTTGTTCACAACAACGATCTATCTTTTAAGAGTAGCCTAAAACCTATAGCGATAAATTCATACGTTTGGGGCTTGAACAGGGTATGGTAAAATTAACAGGCTGTATTTTCCAGGTAACCAAGAAGAAATGAAATTGTAATCTTTTTTGGAGATGTTACTTGTTGGTTTACTTATGTTCCTATTTCTAAACACTATTGATGGTGCATAACATTATTATACAGTTTGGTACCTGGTTTTCTAACAATTAAAATAACTGTTCATTTAAAAACGTGTTTCGAACTTGCAGAAAATGAAACCTTTGCTGAGCATAACTTTTTTCATAATAACACCATGAAGCGCTAACTCAAACGTAACTTCCTTATTTTGTGGTATGTACAATATTTACTTCTATTGAATTAAAATATTGTGGCGACGTCCACATATAGCGCAACAAGAAAAACACACTACAGCGCCATCTACCGGAGATGCATCGTAATTACAAAGTAACGAAGGAAACTAAGAGACTACCAATCCTAAATCGCACAATAGAAGTTCTCGTGCCGATTACCATATATACAACATCCCAACGTCAACCGTCGGGCAGTGGCCTATCAGGCATGCCCACTTCACCTGGTCGGAGAATCCTCCCATTGTGTTGGAAGTACATGACACCCGTTTCTCCATAGTATCACAATTACTATTTTCAATAATAATTAGAATTTGTGTTCATTGGTCTTTTTATACTTTACAATGATGGAACCTACTTTTAGACTTCTAATATAATAAATATTACTAAGTTTTTCAAATATTATCTTACTTTAGTAAAAAGCCGGACCTAACCTCAAAAATGTGTTTATTATATTAACAATACGCATTGTGTTCAAACGGTGTCGCAGGAAGTCCTTTGTGAGGCACCTCATATCCTTGATTGGGTGTAACACCGAGCAATGTAATTAAGTGTAATGTGTCCCGGCCATCTTTTGTGTCGTTTTAAACTCTTTCAATTTTATGTGGGCACTTTATGAAATGGATACTAAACGTTTGTTTTCTGTTTTCGCATATCACGTTTTTTATAACACCATGTGTATTATTCTTGTTACGTCTTGTTTACGGGTTGTTATGTTATGCTTCAACTACATTAGATCTATTATCGACACCTTTCAAAGCTTTAAATGTTTCAGGAATTGCTGTTGAGATGGGTTCGTGTATATTTTTAAATTGAACTTTTATCTCACGTAATGTTAGTTTATGGTTGTCTGGAAGAAATCGCCGAGAGCGATAAGACCGCCAATTGTTATACACACTTTGTGACTGTTCCTGTTGTACCATTTTTCACTATGTATATACAATAAAGACAAATAAATATAGTCAACGTACGTGAGAGCTTTATACAATGGTGTTTGAGTTTTAACTTGATATTACACATATTTTTACGAAAAGTCTAAAACAAACAAAAGTGCTAAAGAATAAGGAAATTTAATCCATGAGCCATAACTTTGCTTAAAAAGAGCGATTTTACAAAAGAGCCTCCTTTGCCGTGACTGCGTCAAAAAGTTGATCCTGTCTGACAATAAGTATGTATTGATGGATGTGGCAAAGAAAATTGAAATACTCTTAGATTTTTTATAGCTTTAATTATTATTAAGTTTAATTTTATAAGGAACGGAAAACAATGCAGAGGAAAAAAGAACAATAGACAAAATATAGTTGTGGGAGATGAACCTCTCTCAACAATATTGGACCGGGAGAGCATTGTTTTCAGTAGTCTCCCGGTCAGAGGCGCTCATAGCCCAGTTGCACTCGGTGATTAGAAACAATCAGCGAGGGCAAGCAACGACGGCGCGGTCAGTACCTGGATGGGTGACCGCTAGTGGCATGTTACCATGAGCGTTTCCGTGATTCGGAGGTCACGTTAAGCAGTCGGTCCCGGTTGTTATCATAGGATAACAGTCGTGAAGCTTAGTTGGAGGCCTTCGGGCGGCTTAAAAACATCCAACGGTAAGATTTACGTAGCCACAACGTTGTCTTGCCAGTCCCCAATCCGCACTTGGCCAGCGTGGGGACGTATGGCCTTAACCCTCTCCTGAGAGGAGACCCGAGCCCAGCAGTGGGACATTATGGGTTGTTGATGATCCCCAACTACTAGTACCCGAGTTTTTGGTCGGTTTGAGTCTAACATACTTATCTTGCGTAGTACTCAGAGGGATTTTACACAACATATACAAAAAAAGGATTCTAAGTCATCACTTATAGTTTATTTAAAGGTGAATTTAATCCATTCGAGTTTTCATACCGCATCAAATACTTCATACATGAATGTTCGGAGGCGTTTATAAGTTTTTTCATGAAATTGAGTGCGGCGGGCCCTTTTTAATATAACGCCTCGTCTATTCACCTCGCTAATAATATGACAAACTTTCACACGTATTGCGGGTTCTTGTTTTAACCGTCACAAGTTTTTCATCAAGAATGTTACATATCTGGTTTTATTACTTTAAAAAAAATATTAATGGAAATTAGACTTTCTTGTTATTAGAGATAAGGGTTAGATTATGTTATCATATGGTTTGTAATAAAGTGAGTAAATGACTGAAGTTTCAGAAAGTTCATTGCCAGTAATCCTATTGCATAGTCCTGATGGTAACATCACGGGTCAAGATTAGTGTATACGTTTAGCAACTTTGAACCGATTTCAAAAAAGGAGGTGGTTCTCAATTCGTCTGTACTTTTTTATGTTAGTTACCACAAATCTTTCGACTGGACGAACCGATTTTAATGATTATTATTTTATTTGAAAGTCGGTGCTTTCCATGTAGCCTCATTTTAATTTAGTCTAGTTATTAAAGTTAGTTTTTTTGTACTAAAATTTTAATTATATTATCTATACACTTACTGGTAGCAACGAGTCTTTTAGTAATGACCTCACTGGAGTTTTAGAATCAGTAACATTTTATATATTGATGTTGACTTATTGAGTAACTATTTAATAAGTTAAATAATTACAATCTTGTTAGTATCAATTTAGTATAGAACCATGGACATGAAAAGTGCCCGTTGTGCTATCAATAGGACTATAGGTCTTCTGCCTAGCCTTCATTATTTTTATATAATTTTTAGTTGTTGTTGTAAAATGAATAACACATTTGAATATAAAAACATGTGAGACCGGTCCCTCCTAATACAGGCATTTTCTTGCTTAAAAGGAGGGTCCTACTTCTATTGTATGACATTGTTTTTTGTTAAAGAAAATAAACTACAATGATTTTTGATTTTGATTCCCAAGATTATTTTAGTTCGGCTACTATTTCAACCGGTTTTAGCTGAAAACAGTTTTTCCACAGAGCATTGGACTCGCATTGGACCTCTGCAACCCTGAGGGTGAGCTAAATTGAAAGTTGAACTAGTTGTCAGTATATTTGAGGGCACTGACTTCCCAATAACGATTGTTAATAGAAGGTCAGTGCTGGGACCGATAGGTTAATGAGCTTTCTGAGGCACGGGTGGGAAAACCCCGCGATCTTCCATACTCCGGCCTGCTATTAAGAATTTCAGTGAGATAAACCGAACAACAGTCCGACCTAGGAATCAAACCCGAGACGTCTTGATCAGCAGTCGCGTACGCTAACCGCTAGACTAATGAAGCAGTTTATACAAGGCAATAATAATATTATAATAACAAATATATCAAGTAATAATAGTAGAGGCAATAGGACTATAAGTAATGATAATAATATCTGCGCCTGTTCCAATTGACAGAACTACAGAAATTTTCTTACCTGTGGTAAACATTTAACTAACAATTAACTGCCTGGATCGTTTTTCCTTTTTCGAAAGACGATCCCCATTTCATGTCATCCACATTTTTTATAATTTTTATCATTAATTTCATCAAGACGAAGACTTGAGGACTGAAAGACTTAGAATTGAAGACGTTAAATACTTGACATTGGCAGAAATAGCTGATCTGGCTGGTGGTCATCTCATCAAAAGAAGAAGAAGAACTGCCTCTGTGGCGCAGTGGTAGCGTACGCGACTGCTGTCCATGGTCTTAAATCGAATCCTGGGTCAGATGAAATGTTTGTATGATCTGCAAATATTTGTTTCGGAGTTTGAGTGTTTTCTATCTATAATATATATGTAGTTACGAAAAAAATGTATCTATGTATTGATATCAGTTGTCTAGTACTCATAATACAAGCTCTGCTTAGTTTGGGATTAGATGGCGTTGTGTGTTAGATGTCCGAAATATTTATTTTATTATTTATTTATTTCATTTATTATGTTCAGCAATAAAAGACAAGTATTTTTTAATATTTGATCAAGTTCCTGCGTCTTAGTTTGATTTCAGATTGAAAACTTGAAAATTTTTCTTACCACTATTAGTTTTTAAAATATGTTGTCAGCGTCATCAATATGTTTGATAAATCCGATATAACAGAATTCTTTAGCGATACTGGAAATAAAACAATAAAATCAACAACCCATTCATTTCACTTCTGAAACCACGAAAACTATCAATTAAACATGTTCAATCATGTTTAAATACAAAAGAGGGCACAGGTATATTGTTCCTGACAGCTGATTGAAGTCGATATTTAAAACCGCAACGCATTTTGATTTTGTCACCACTTCCTGTATATATTCACATATCTTTACATTCAAACTTCTCCGTCAAACCCCTCAATGTAATAAACCCCTATTGAAGGCAAGGTGGAGGTATTTACCAGGAAGTAGTGTTAAATCGTTCTATATCGGAAAATTCTTACGTAGAACAAGAGGGTTAATTTATAATCACTGTAGCGGAGCCTATGTTTACTTACACATTCCTTTCTTACGCGTGACGCCGCCAACAGATTGAGAATTGCGCTCGATGTTTTATGTCGCTACCTCCTTTATTTTATATTGTTACTTTCTATAGTATTTCATATATTATACAATAGTTTATTCTCGCCTCCTTTACTTTATTTCATTCTGTTCGTGTTTAAGTATTTCTCCTGTGACTATAAACTCTGTGTTCAAATATAACTCTTAGTCGCTTGTTTGTGTAACACGTACCTTGGAAACTTTGGACTATCCGTGAGTTGCTGTAAGTCATACTGACTTTTACTCACACACGACCTATAAGCATTACCTATTTTATACAACTTCTGCTGCGTTTCTTTTCAATCCTGTTCGGTTCCTATTGGTCTATGTTAACTGTCATGTTAACTGTCCTATCTTCGGCACGCCAGTAAAATACACATTAAAAATAAAACGTAAAATCGGTTAAATAATTTCGGAGCTCACCGTAAGCACTAATGTGACACGAGCATCATGATATAATTATTATTATTTCCTAGGTAGATTTCACTAAAAGTGTTTGTTTTAAAACTATTACTCCGGCCTGGCTTTGATTTGGCTGATTCTTAAATTGATGTTTAATTGGGAGATTGATGTTATCCTAGCCGAATACGAAACAGAGACCAACCAACTACTCAGGAGATATTATAGTCAGGTGCACTTTCTGTTCCCTCACTCTCATAATCTAATGGGACGGTTATCCGACACGATCGGGGTGAGAACAGGTGCATGACCGACAGACCGAGGCACGGGGGTGTAGATCCCAACTTCAAAACTCCGGGCTATTATTAAGTATTTCTATAATCAGAAAAACTCAATAACACATTTGGCCCGACCCGGGATTCGAACCCGAGACCTCTGGATTGGCAGTCGTATACATCAACCGCTAGACTAACGAGGAAATTGGGAGATTAGGAACTACAAAAGTACTTTCTTTTAATCTGACCAGTCAGCGAGATTTTTTCCTTCTGCTTTGCTTATCAGGATCACCCTTTTAAGGTAGTCTGAATTCCTGGATATATGTCTAGTGCCTCAGAAATACTGACCTTTATTATTAAAAGTAAGCCGGGCTAAATATTCTCGAAGAAATGATAGTTGTTTTTGTGCCGTTTTGAGACACCCCTCACGACCGCCTCGCGTACTAAAATTGACATCATCATCATCATCAGCCTATCGCAGTTCACTGCAGGACATAGGCCTCTCCAATTTCACGCCACTTAGTTCGATCTATGGCTTCTCGCATCCAGCTTCTGCCAGCCGTCCCGCGCAACTCATCGGTCCACCTAGCCTGTGGACGTCCTACACTACGTTTGCCGAGACGCGATCTCCACTAAAGAACTCGTTTACCCCAACGGTTATCAGTTCTTCGGCAAATGTGGCCAGCCCAGCTTGCTAATCCTGTGGGCTACGTCGATGACCCTAGTTCTTTGTCGGATCACCTGGTTTCTGATGCGATCCCTTAGAGAAACGCCGAGCATAGCCCTCTCCATAGCACGCTGAGCGACTTTGAACTTATGGACCAGTCGAACCGTAAGTGTTCACGTTTTGGCTCGTACGTCATTGCGTCATTGCTGTACGTCATTACAGGTAGGTCGCACGCATTGAAGACTTTCGTCTTTAGGCACTGTGGGATCGAAGATGAGAAGACCCGACGAAGTTTCATAAAATGTTCTTTTGTGCATTTCTGTTGATTTCGTTATTTATTGTGAGATAAGACTTATACTATTTGTGTTTGGTGTTTGCAGAGTGATATTTAAAACATTTATATAATATTTAACCTTTGATGATGCCTTAAGGCAAAACTAGTCAGGTAAACATAAATAAATAAAATAGGGGAATAAGTAGAAGTAAATTTAATTTTATAATGTATATAATATGAATTTGTGTATTTTGTAAAACTCAGTACCAAAAAGGTAGCAGAATAACGTTTCACAAATAAGTGGGTTTCTTGTTAATAATACTATTAAGTGTAAATATATTCATTTAAATAATGAATTCTGAAATCTGAATGAAATAGGTTTATAACTGTATTAAAAAGCTTTATACTTACAATACAAACATTTGAAGCCAAGAAACTCACTCAATCAATCAAAAAATTACAATTACTAAAAAGGGTTGCGATTATTCTATATCGACAATGTATCGATAAATTTTGTCATCGATTTTCTTTTTGAATATATTTATATTATTTTATTCATAATTAAAAAAAGCTTTTGTCTAAAGTGTACTGCTTTAAAATTACGTAAGGTCACGACATACAGGATTTAGTTAACGTCGTGCAAATATAACATCTAATATACAAACCTATATTACAACGATATTTTGTATATTCAACTTGTTTGCTTTATGCTATCAGCTCACACTCATGTAAGCAGTTATGAGTGATAACCATGAAAAAAGAATATTGGAGTTTTGTCAAGTCTAATTATTGGGGTTCATCTGTGACGTCAAATATGCGTATTTTTATTTATTTAATGTTTTATTTTTCTTTTCGTACATATCTATAGGAAAATTGAGTTAAGTTTCCTACTTATCGAGTGAAGTAAAATCTCTGTATCAAGAGCGGAAAAGCAAGCATATTTATGGTGATTTTTATGCAAGTAGATATCTGAAAGAAATAGATTTTTCAAGATCGTATATGAGTTAAATCGGTCAAGTGGTTGTTGAGATATGAAACTCGCCTCTTCTTCCCTATAAAAGCCGCCCCTATTCATTAGTAGTTATAGTGAACTACTACTGAGTAGGAGGGTTACATTTTAATGAAACTGAAAATTATTATTAGTAAAGTTGATTTTTAAATCCTGATAAATTATTAATAACTGGGTGAAATTATTTTCATACCTTGTAATACATTTACAAGAGCAATACTTTATCGCAAGTTATGTCTCATCCCTAATATTAGTTCCACGGACATTCAAACTGTTATCAGCGCCAAAATGGCGAAAATCAAATGGCCTTATTTAGATTACGACATATGCAGTCCAGCGTACTTGTATTAATAGAGAGCAGTGCTCAATAATCAGAAGGTCAGAACCTAGGCTTAAATTGCTTCGCATAAAATTCGGATAATTTTTATAAAGCCTATGTCTCTCTGACAAATCTATGCGATTATTACACATCTATTGATACCGCATACATTTAAATTAAAATCATTGAGTGATTGTCAAAATTATTACCCTTCCTTTTGGCTTTTGGCTTCACTGCGGGCAACAAATGAACAAATCAAAGTCCTTGAACTTTACGTTTTTACAACATACTTGTAAACAAATCTTGTCGTTGTATTATTTGTTTAGCTAGTTTGCTAGATATGTACAACTCGTATGATAAACAGTACCAAAGTTCACTACCATATCGCCAGTTTGACTATAAATATTCAACAAATAAATTATTACATATCTATAAATACCTGACATCATATAAAAAAGCACCGTTGGTGGTATTTGTTGTTCGTTTTACCGGGCCCTTTCCGCACTTAGCCTCTTGATTGGGCCATTGTACGTGAGGGCAGCACCATCGTAATGCCAGAAATTTCATCTTAATTATAACTGTGAGTTTAAGGCTAAGAAAACTGAATTAAATACGTGTAACACATTAGTCGGTGTCGTATTCCTATAACGTTATCTTAGCTGAACGTATGTAAAATAATAATGATAACCTTTGGCAATGCGCAAAAACAAGAGCTTATCTCGAGGCATAAACGTTACAAATGCTTGGTATAGTTAATGATGTGGTTTAGAATACTAAATATACTGCTATTTTGGACATCTGACTCACAACGCCATTTGGTCGCAAGTACAAACAGAGCTTGTTCTGTGGGTACAATTTTAGAAAAATGATATAGATACAAATGTACTATTTTTTTAAATACATACACATTACACATAGAAAACACCCGAACTCCGAAACAAATATTTTCAGAACATACAAACGTTTGATTCAACCCGGGAATTGAACCTGACATATACTATAAAAGCGATAGTAGTCGTTTTATAATAAGATCGTAAACAAAATAAGAGGTAATATATATTTAAAAAATCTATATAAACAGTATATTTCGGGCGAGATTATTCGTAACTAACATTAAGATTAAAACAATCCCTGGGAGGGTTGACCACGCATAACATTTACTTATAAAAGCTATGATGTATGAAATCCAGTCTTCTGATAAATACTAAATACATATAATGTGATGATGATGATGAAATGGCAAACTATCGACTCTGCCTACCCCTAACAAAGGAAAGCGTGAGTGTGTTTGTGTACGCATTAATCATTATAGATCGTTATACCCTGTCTCTTACATGACTTAATAAATCAGTTTAGTGTTCTAAGCTAGGCTTTCTATTATCTGCTCATAATGGCTTATGCAGCTGTTAACTTATGTATTTGTAGCTTAAATGCACAAGTTTAGTTAGTTTGCAAATTGTTATCTATAGATACATTATCTAGATACACTCTCTCTTGATTATTAATTAAGTTTTGTGTCCACGTGTTTCAGTTTACGAGAAAGCTAAAACGTTTTTTAAATAGCGTGATTAGTGTAACAATGATGAATTAATAACTAATTAATTAATATTAATCGGTTCACCCTCAGGGTTGCGGTGGTGCGATGCCAGTCGCTCCGTGTAAAAACTAATATTCAGGTAAAGCCGACCCCAAATCTCGGGAATAATTAAGGCTAGGAAGAAGACGAGTGTAACAATGATTAATCTTAGGTCGTGATGATAAACAATTTTATTTTGTTTATTTAGAACAAAATGTTTTGATAAAGTAAGTGACAACACAGACACAAAATGAAATGACACGAATACCACGAGCTAAACACCTTTAAATTGTAAGTACTAGTTTTCATTTTTTGTTCTCCTTTTTAGAGTTTTTTTTTTCATCTATTCATGATTTGAGAATGACACCACCACCTTGTTAGATATGACAAGAACAAAGTACGCAGGACAACAGCCAGCAAACTTGACGCAAGTCCTATAGCAACTCGTGTTACCAGAAAGGTACAGTTGGTCAAAAAGCTCTAATAAAAAGAAAAAATCTGAAACATAATATTAGGAATCACATTACGGCTAACTACTGCTCGTTGTCTAGTCAGTCCCCAACCCGCACATGGCCAGCGTGGGGACGTATGGCCTTAACCCTCTCCTGAGAGGAGACCCGAGCCCAGCAGTGGGATTTTATGGGTTGTTGATGATTGATTGATGACTGCTCGTTGAATAAGTTCTCAAACTACTAACTGAAAGAGTTGAAATTTGGCACCCAGTTAATATGACGTAGATAATTGCTACAAAATTCAACCTTTTATTTAACCTAATATTTAAAAAAACCCAAAGGTGTACAATTTTTTTTTTATTTTGATGTACCCAATGTCACTCTCGCGACTAAGACGAATATATTGACATCACTCATAGAAAAATACCACAAGCCGTTTAGGCTCTAGGGCGTGCCAAAGAAATATACATAGATACATACATACACTCGAAAAACATAACCGTCCTTCATTCGCATTCGGGTAAAAATGAGAATAAGAGGCATTGAGGCCACAAGGTGAAGAACAACATATGGGTTATTTAACTGTTAGGAGTTGAAGTTTTCCTTATCGTTGCAGTGATTTTTTTATGTGATTGAAAAAAGTTTTTAATTTTTCTCATCACATTAACAGCCTTTAATAGTTTTCCTGGCCATATATATGAGAAGATCGTTTTTCTAAAAAGAAGGTTATAACTGGTTGTAATGTGTATGGTGGTCATTATTCTTTAATTCTGTTCATGCTTTCCATTAGGCAGAGTAGTCATTTTGGCAGGTCCATACATAAAACAAAAATATATAAATATAATATGTTCATAAATACTGGTCTTTTTTATTTTGCCTTTAAACAGTCCAATTGAAGTTCCAAAATACTACCGAAAATTGCAGTGTTTTTTGTTACAATATAACCTCTGTATTTCAATATGAAAATTTGTTTTTTATACATATCTACCGTTTTAAAATTGACAATTTAAGCTATACGTCTATAGATGTTTATAACTTTATGCACTTTTGTACATCGGCGGTCTTAATGCCCAGTCATCTTTGGGTGGTGTAGAAATCTTGTGGGGTAAGCGCACATAAGTTAAGTACCTAAACAACTAAAAATGCATTACAAAGCATTACATGCATAAATTTATATATAAATACAACAAATATATACACGCTGTATAAAAATATATGACATAGAATTATAAAATATATGTCTATTTGTGACGTTCAGCTCCTAAATGAATGAAAGAATCTCAATTAGCCTTTTTTTCCTTATTATATGATGTGTTTGAAACTTGCTTATTTTTTTGCTTATTTATAATGTAAATGGGACTGAAGTCGATATAATGGCAGGTCTTAATAGACTTTTGTTTACCCCTTAGTAGATCAATGCGTGAGTGTTGCAATTGGTACTATAAGATTTGTTTTCTTAAAATATATCCACGACCTTATTGATAGATAATTTTGACGGTCTCGTTTAACCGATAAATTCATTGGTAATTCAGTTTAAAGATATCTAAAAAAATAATTTTAGTACAGAGATTATACTTTCAAGGTTATAAAATACTAGTTTATATCCGCGGCTACGCACTCGTATAGGTCGGTTAATACAGCAAATAGTAGCCTATGTGTTATTCTGATGTATCAGCTATATTACTGTAAAGTTTCATCCAAATCCGTTGAGTAGTTTTTACATGAAACAGTAACAAAGATTCATCCATACAAACTTTCGCGTTTATAAAATTATTAGGATTTTAAAATCCTTTCATGTATGCTTGTATTGTTTGATGTACACTTATACTATTTATTTCAATCAATCAATCAATAACCCATAATGTCCCACTGCTGGGCTCGGGTCTCCTCTCAGGAGAGGAATAAGGGCAAACGTTACTATTTATTTACTACTATTAAAATATTAAATAAAATGCATTTAAATAAGTATCTAATTTCATGACTGACCCTGACAGACTGACTGGTATTCCCGAAGACACCAAATAATCTTATATTCCATTTTAATTATGATTTTAATTTTTAATAAATTCGCTATAATTAGCATTGTTTTTTCAATTTATAGTTTCTACTGTATTTATTTTTTACGTCTTAAAACCTCTTTTTTAGAAAGATTTTGTAAATATATGAATTGGAAATATTATAGTATATGTGATTCTTAAAAAAAAACTAGTGGCTCCGCACGCGTTTTTGTCGGTTATCAGCGTGAAGAGTAGCCTTTCATAGGCAATTCCTCAAGAATCAAGGCATCTCAATACCGAATTGAGTTGAAACTAATGATCACTTAAGGTTAACAGATAGACAGACCGAGTTATATTCGAATTTGATTTGCATCATTTTGCCACAATTCTAAGTGCTGAAGATTGTTCTTTAGCACTTACAATATTGGTGGAAAATAATTATTATTACCAGTGAAGTAGACTTAAAAATAATAATGTAGCCTACTAAGTTAAAATTCGCACTTTTGACTTAGCAGGAGAGCTACATCTTTTTCGAACTTTTCCGAACTCTTTTTGAACCTGCAATAACTTGCTCAAGTGTAGTCTTTGCTGTTAATTTTTATTTATTTAAAAAACTTTTTACTTAGGATTAATATGCTTGGTAAATTATAAGGAACTAATAATTGCATTGCCAACTGTTTCTTTTATTGTAAAATATATATTTAAACTTATAACTATTTGATAATGTCTGTGGTGTTTTTTCATTTAAAAACCTAACATTTAATCCAACAACATTTATTATGTGTATGTATTCTGTAGCTACAAAAAAGTGATTCACACACTAATACTGGCGTATCAATTTTTCACTTTGATATATTAGGAATTTTCGCAAAGAGAGAGCAAAATCATAAAATGACAAACTTATAAAAACATATATTAAAATAAAATAACTTACTTGAATTAGAAACTTCTCGAAGTACACATAACATTCACGAAAATAATATAAAAAGTACACGGCACTCACAGTGAACACGAAATTCACGACAGCGTAAACTTTTCCGAAATCTATGACAGATGACAAATTCCTGTCCCCTACACGTTCGTCCGCGCGAAAGCTCGCGGTCAACTGAGAGTATTCCACTACTGCCAAGTTCCACTTTCATGAAATGAACTGAAGCCCTCTTACCAGTCCACAATGACGCAAACAACATTCCCTAATAAACAATTTTCAACTTTATATAAGCGATGTAAGGTGACAAATGGACTGTATAAAAAAATGTTTTCAAAGTCCTCGGCTGTTTGTTTGGGAGGGTCGCAAGGCGGGAATGAGTGTGTCGAAAAAAAAATAAGCCAACCACGTCTCAGTGAGTTAAGGCTTCAGGGGCGGGTTTCCACTGAATATCTTTAATTAAAACCCAACTTTCCTTCGTTCGCTGTTGTAATGAATTGAAGTTTGTTGGAGAAAAAATCTGAGTGACAGTACTATGTGTCTATGAGGCTTAATAGGAAAAGCCTGCAGTAATTTTGAGAGTACATGATGAGAGGAAAATTAATTAGCAGTGAGTAGATTTTGCAGTGCACCGTTTTGAAATTCATTTGGTGCTTGATGAATTTATGTACAATAATATGAGAGCTTAGAGAGTGTTTTGATCATAAAATTTTATGCCCGTGTACAGAGTATACATTTGTAGTCTGTGTACAGTGTTTTCATGGCTATTGTTTTAATTATTTAAAAGTTAGGACGTTCATTGAGATTTACTCTATAATTTTTAGTTTTCATTGCAATAATCAACCAATTAAGGTGGATTACACGATCTTTTCTTTTGTAATTTCTCTCTCTATCTATATACAAAAACTAGGCAAAATATTGCTAGAGATTATACATACTATACATATTTTTTAATTACATTATATTAAGCTATTTTTGGCTAATTAAAAAAAAGTAAGAAATCGTTATTGAGTTGAAAAAGTATTTAATTTAAATTTGTAAGAAGTATCATTTAATTTATCGTTCCTATCAAATCTTTTTTTTACATTTTAAATGAAAGCATTGGTCATGCATTGTTGACTAGCTTAAACTAATTAACTGATGTATGTTAGTAAAAAATTATAAAAATGAGTCTGCCACTAGCACTGTATTGACAAGACCATAGACAAAAAAGCTTTTATTGTGATTACCATCAACTGATCTGAAATCAATCTTACGAAATCAGATTTTGATGGTTTCAAAAGTAGAAGAGAAGAATGAACAATCATCTCTTTCTTTTATAGGCGTGGTTTCTCCTCGCGCATGCTCAGCTCAGAAATTCTCAAGAATAAGATACTTGATTTTTTGCGTCTCTACTCAATAATATATTAAGTTTATACAATGAGTTATACATAACATTAGTATATAGGTACGTAGGTACACTTGTGACCTTCAAAGGGACGTCTAAGATTTTCTCTTGATATATTATCTTTGAAGATATCTTAGCTTCTTTTGGTTGGATTTTCGTAACGTTTTGTCGCAAAGTCATCGTCTTTTGTTACGGTTTTATATTATACTAGCTGACCCAGCGAAATTCTTACCACTGTTTTTATTTTGGGAATATTTTCTAAATTACCGAAAAGCTATAATAATATTAATAATAATAGTATTTGAACATCTTACACACAACGCCATCTAGTCCCAAGTTAAGTAGAGCTTGTGTTATGGGTACTAGATAACTGATATATATACACATATACTTTTGTTGGAAATACAAACATATTATACATAGAAAACACCCAAACTCCGAAACAAATATCTGCAGATCATAGAAACGTTTGGCCCGACCCGGGAATTGAACGAGACCTCGCTTACGCTACCACTGCGCTAAAGAGGCAGTACTTCTTGTAATATTTTTTTATATACTATAAACTTATTTAAATAGTTTGAAACTAGTCCGCCTGAACTTCCCGCAGAGTCGCTGTACATAGAACTAAGCAGGTTAAGAAAATATAACATCTACAGTTATCTTATAATTTTATTCTATATCTACAAACCTTGTCCTGGAAATACAAAACAAACACTTAAAAAAAGTATTATCCAATTTGGTGCAGGCGATCGGAAGTTTTGCGCTTACATAAATTTTTGTGATTCATTTTTATGTATATTGATATGTAATGTGATGTTTATTAATATTTTAAAAGAACTTGATTCAATTGGACTTATTATCAACAACAGCTTTTAACAGTCCACTGCTGGGCATAGGCCTCTCCTCAGAGAGGAGGTTAACTAAATCAGGAACTTATTTATGAAAATTTACTAAACAAGTCCACGCAAAACACATAAGAACACCTTTTTTATGGTAAAGGTGGCCAACGAGCAGACGGATCACCTGATGGTAAGTAATTAACGCCGCCCATGGACACCTGCAACGCATGAGGCATCACAAGTGCGTTGGGGACCTTTAGGAGATGCGGAGGGGGATGGGGTTGAGGTATGGGCCTCCGATATCCGCACTCACTTAGTGAAGCACAGCGCATGTGCTGTTTTACACCGGCTTTTTGTGAGGCGGTGGAATCACTAAGGTCAAATCGGCCCATTCGTGCCGAAGTGTGGTGAACTAACACTCTCAATCATTCGGCAAACTAACACTATGCTCTCTTCAAGACACATTTTACCTCCCTAAACCTTTCTGTAATTGCCCCGGCGTCGCAGTGGTAGTGTATGTAATTGCTGTTCTTGGAGTCTTGGATTCAGTTCCCGGTTTGATCCAAACGTTTGTACGATCTGCGAATATTTGTTTCAGTGTTAGGGTAGTTTCTAGGTATAAATTATGTATGAATTTACGAAGAAATACTATATAAGTATTCACCAGTCAACCTCGCTGTCATAGTGTACTATGACAATAACTCACTTAGTTTGAAACTACATAGCGCTATGTGTCAGTTGTCCGATATATTTCTTTATTGAATGCAACAAATTATTTTTTAGTTACTGCACTGTTAGCCTTGTGTTATGGGTACTAGACAACTGATATAGACACATGTCACATACTTTTTATTGTAAAAACATGCATATTATACTTAGAAAAGACTCAAACATTTGGTCCGACTCGGGAATCGAAAACGAGACCTCAAACAAAGCAGTCGCATACGCTACCACAGCACCACAGAAGCAATCGACATACGGGACAAAACTTTTTGTGATCCGCAAATTGTTGTTCTGAGTATCGGTGTTCATTTTGTTCGTTTGAAAAGTCCTCTGCGACACAGAAGTATATTCCTAATGTATATACACACATACATATATACTTTAAAAAAATACCTTTGAGGTATTTCCAAACCGATAAGAGCTTCAAACCTTCAATAAAAGAGAGTACTTGTTCAAGAGGAGCGTGAAAAAGTATCTCACTAGTCCGTCATAGTGTGGGTCACCATACTGCATCGTCAGCATTCGCTCTGAGGATGTTCACCACCACAGCTGGATTCTACTCATGCCTTTCACCAGTAGAGTAGTGTTATTTTTGCAACTAATTTGCGTACCCAAAATAAGGAAAACGTATAAAATAAGTTTACAAACAATTTATTTGAACTGTATCGAATCGAAGTAAAATTTTAGAAGTATGTTTAGTTTTATAACAATACTATAATTTTAACACCTTAGACTTGATCTGATATAGATAGATAGATAAGATAAGATAAACCAAGATAGATAGGTAGTATTTTTGTAATATTTTTTTTCTGTAAACCTCTTTTGAGACTGTAGAGCCACGTTAATATTATCACAAACAGGCCGACTTGACCGAGACGGTAGCACCCTCTCACAGAAGTCCAAACTAAAATAGCAGCATTTGTGTTGTTTTGTTTCATTGGTAAGAGCGACACCAGAAATCCAATCATGCAGAAGCATCACAATAGGGTCACTATGCTGCATAGTTGCATTATCTGCATAAGCAGTGAGTATGGTGACCACCATGATTCTGGCCATGCTTTCCATCAGGCAGAATAGAATCACTTTAGCAAGCTTACTTAAAAAGAAAGTTTATAATTTATATGATCTTAGTATTACTCACTATTTTCCATTATAGGTGAAAGGTGGGTCGCGGTTACCTGTTTAACTTGGCTTAAATACAAAATATCTAAGAAAATCTTGAAAAGGATATTAAATTGAATAAATATTTTTAAATATTTCGGACATTATAATACTCAACGCCATCTAGTCCCAAACTAAGCAGAGCTTGTACTATGGGTACTAAAGAACTGATATTAATACATACATACTTTTTTTTTCATAAATATATACATATTATACATAGAAAACACCTAAACTCCGAAACCAACATTTGCAGATCATACAAATATTTGGTCCGACTCAGGAATCGAACCCGAGACCTCTAGTACAGCAGTCGCATACGCTACCACTGCGCCAGCGAGGCAGTCTAAATCTCTGAATTCACACACAAATTCACTGACACATGTGTAAAGCTTATATTTATACTATTACATACTAATCTTATGCCTTTTAAAGTAACTCTATGTGTCTATCTTCCCGGTTGTTATGCTTTCACAGCTAATCTACTGTATCGACTTCTATGTAATTGGGAAGCTGTTACTTTGATTGTTGAGGAAGGACATAGGCAATTCTTTACCGCGATAACTGACGACGAGACGCGGGCAGAGCTAGTTAGCTAGCAAAAATAAGTTTCAACACTTTATGTTGCTATACTATTATTACTAAGATCTGGTAAACTTATCACTACATGGGCTATATAAATTCTTTCAAAAGTTTTTATGTAGTCGGGTTATAGATTTTTAAACGTTTTCTTGTTAATCAATTTTTAAACCATTTTAATTTTATGTAATTTTTGTATAAATCAAGGCAACAAGAATGTAAAATGTGATTGCTTTGAATCGAGTAAAGCTTAAAATGTTAGGATTTGTAACTAAATTAACGATTCTTACATCAAATACAATCATAATTAACTGGAAATCCATCACATTAGAATACTGAGAGCTGAGAGGGAGAGCTACGCTTTGGCATGCATGCACCGGCTCGGAATAGTGATACCGACTGAGTGATTCTCCTCCCCATCCCCCAAAGGCCAGCAACGCACTTGTGACCCCTTTGGTGTTGCAGGTGTCTAAGGGCGGTGGTAACCGCTTATCATCAGAAGATTCATCTGCTCGTTTGGCCCTATTCCAAAAAAATAAAAATATTAAATTTATAAATAAACTGTGGCCATACTGCTAACACTTAGAAAACAGCAGTACATGCTAAATAATTTCCGGAGTTACGTTTACACGAAAAATTCTGTGTTTTCCATTAAATATAAACGTGACACGTCCTCACATAGCTGAGTTCAGTCACGGACTACCACCCTAGCGTGCAATTCCGTGGCAAGACGCTAGGTGGCGCTGTCAATTTGTGCTGTCGAGACGTTTTGGCGCCCAACACGGGGCTACACGAAGTTTCAGTCTATGTTTCGAGAATACTGACGGTCACGTTTCCTGTTTTGAATAAGTTTAAGAAATTTGGTTTTAAAATTATCTGTAGTGAAGTTATGAATACGGTATCGAGGAATACGAGGAATATTATATACTTTTTTTAGCTTTTTACCCGCGGCTTCGCCCGCAGTGGAGCCATTAAATAAGTATGAGAGATAAAGGGTAAGGGTATAATAGAAATGAATCAATATGATAACTAAATTTTATAACTTGGCTGAGATCAACAATTTTTATAAACAATGAAGTTTCGACACCTTAAAATATGCTTTTGAAGTAGCTAAATTTGACGATTTTTTGCCAAACAATTTTCTTATCTTTCGTAAAAAATTTTTTTTTTAATACGATGTCGAATCCTACGTTACTTCTCATACCTTCAAGAGTATATGTACAAAGTTTCATGATGATCAGTTAAGTAGTTTTTGCTTGAAAGCGTAACAAACAAACTTACATTCGCATTTATATATATATATATATATATATGATATATATGATTAATATCAAGTTTTTAAGTCAATTTATTTGTCCAGTACCCATAATACAAGCTCTGCTTAGTTTGGGACTAGATGGCGTTGTGTGTTAGATGTCCGACATATTTATTTATTTATTTATTATCAGCGTAAGTATATTAGTGACGAGTTTGCATGACAGTATGAAACTCATTCAATTTTATCAACAATTTATGTGTAATACCATGGTCTTTTATGTTTATAGTTATCATATTACAGTGTTAGTAACACAGATCAGTAAATTTTTATGAACTTTGATTTGAACATAAAGAGACAAAAAAAAATTAAAAATCTCATACTTATAATGCATTTGTATTTACACATGTTTGGACTAAACATTCATGAAAGTATTTATATAAACTCTCTGAAGTTTTGAGGTAGTTTATTATGAGCCTTGACATAATTAAATATGTAATGCGTTTAAATTGCGGAAGTCCATCATTATACATTATCATTGCTCGAATTACCCCTAGAAAATATTTGATTAAGTTAAGTAAATATATACAATATGTACCTATAAAAATATTCTGCATTAGGCGTCATCAATAGACAAGATAACTAAAACCAATCCCACTCACAAAACCATCTCGTATAGAAAAAGTATTAAAAAAAACAAGTGATACTAGCGTTTAGCACCAAAGGTCTACCCTGGGGAGCGGCGGTTACCCGGCGATTAAAGCCGAAAGCTCGAAGTCTGAAACCATTTGATGTATTCATCCCTCTGAAGCTGCGAACTGAGATAAAAGTACAGGGTTAATACTCCCTCGGGATCCGTTAAGTGATTCGATGTTCGATTTTAAAATTTATTTTGCTTTGACTGTTTGCCTTTATTGAACTGATGCAAGGTTGGGTTTACGCTGTGTGCTCTGTTAAGAGGGATTAGAAATCAGCTGTGTACTAATGACTAATCTATATAACATCGTGTAATGACGGAAAAGCTTGAAAGAATGCCGACGACTCTTTTCTGACTGCATAAATGTACATAGTGTATTGCCAAATTATTAATAACTTGATTTGCACGTAGTAACTTCAACAAGGAAATGCCAGGATCAACCATCTTCCTCTTTAAATAGTTTTACAATTAAATTGATCATATTTGTTAAGGACAACAATGGGTAATTTAAATAAAAAATGTAACTATTAAAACTTCAGCCTCTACAAAGATTCAGAAAAATTTGAATTCAATTTTATTTTGGGCATTATTCGCCGCTTAAATCTCTATATTTTGACATATTGGACATTATATTTTACCATTATATGATTTGCTTACGCTTCAATATATCTGTTGATGATTTATATAAAGAAACAGTAATATGCCCATAGTACACATATTAGACATGTTATTAATGAGTGGGTTTATGCCACGATGGTTAAAAATTGGCACTTATTTATAAATTGTAAGCAAGAACAGCGATTAAAGATAAGTAATTAACATGAGTTCGTAATCACTAATATGGAAAATGCATTAAAAATGCCTTTAAACGGGTAACAAAATAAGAGACTTAATTCCCTTCCCCATAGCCGTGAAAGTTCTTCGTCTAATTGAATTGAAGTCAACTTCTTGTTAAGGTGAAAGCGAGTTGGCCGTGTCGCCCGCGGCAGCGTGGCAGTACCGCCGGCCGTGTCGCCTGGAAAACTTTGAAAAATTCCTTACTAGTTTGTTTCACAGTAACTTAATAAAAACTACCGCTGGAGCTCACAAAAGTTAGGGATTAAGTTTCGAAAACATTGCCTTATGTTAGACGGGTATATTATGTCATATTTCTACAACTTGAGTTAGCTGATGATGTCTGGCTCTTGTTTATCTACTCTGCTTTATTTATATTTTACTTTTCTGATTTTATGAGTTGTTTTAAATGTAATATTTAAGATTAACTTTTGAGAACAATAATATACTAAGCGTTAAGGGTAAGGGGTACACCCCATGGTATATATATATACGTATATTAATATATATATATATATATAT
>PKRV01001177.1:2594705-2632552 GCA_003709505.1 Hyphantria cunea
AAAAAAAAAAAAAGTTGTCAGTATATTTGAGGGCACTGACTTCCCAAACGATTTCCATAGATGTTCATGACAACCAGGACCGACTGTTTAACTTGCTCTCCGAGACACGGGCGAGAAACACCGCCTTCTTCCAAACTCCAGGTTGCTATTAAGTATTTCTTGTAAGAAAAAACCAACAGCAGTCCAAGCCGGAAATCGAACCCGAGACCTCTTGATCTGCAGTCGTTTACGTTAACCACTAGCCCAAAGAGGCGGTTTATAGTTACCTACATATAAACCGATATTAAAGTTGTACATCTTCTTTTCTTGCTATGATGACATAATAAACCAGTTCATTGCACTTGTGTGCCAGTCACGTGACCAGTTCGGCGATTATAATACTGCAATGTATATCTATCAAAGATAATGATTTTGCATCGATCATCCTCACGACAATTATAACTTTAAACTTTAACATGTATACGTTAAGGTGCTGTATTGATTGTGACTTTTACTGAGTTTATTGCAAGTAGTCTAGACAGCAAGGATTTTATTGCGACTGCTGCATGAATTTGATATTTGTCTGATAGATTGTCTATGATACCAGTTTAGAAAAATATTCGACGACTTTATTATTGATTTTTATCGAAAGGAGTTTTAAATAGACTAGTTACAACCCTGACGGGGACACCGGTTAAATTCCGGATTGGTTCATACGTTTGTATCATACAACATAGTATACAAAGTAGTATATAAGTAGAAGCCACGAAAGCTGCCCTTTTCTTACATACTTATAATATATAATAAGTAACTTAATAATATAATGTAAATTTATCCGACTTTTAGACACAGCTCTGGTTTTCTTGGTTGAAAACAGTGATCAGTAAGCCCCAGAATATTATTTTAATTTACTGTACCCAATTCATACGTATATTTCTGCAAGTAAACACAAAACAAACGGTTTCCATATGTAAACAGTAGGAGAAAAAATATTTTATTGTCTATGAATAAACCTATGCATAAAATCGTCTACTTGACGGTATATAGACTCTTTTTAAAAAAAATATCATTTAAATTAAGGCCATCGACCACAACCAATCACCTCTGACATTAGCTCAATAATTCGAATTTCAAATTAAACTTCAAATATAACCCTCAAATGCGGGTGGATCAGTGACCAGTGTCAGATAATAATAGTGAATAATAATACCATAGACAAGTGCTCCCATAGGGCACGGTTGGTTGCTTCAGTTGCGTAGGGTCGTCATGCTATGCACTGTTCTGGTTGACGTAACCACAGAATTTTAATGTTGTATTCTTATTATTGAAGATGGGAAAAAATTTTGAATTTAACGGTCGAAGGAAGAAAGAACGTTTGAAATTAGTAATTCTCTCAAAACCAATAGTTTACTGAAATTTGTATTATTATATGGGGTTTTCTTTAACGATTAGACAACAATTGTTGTTAATTATGTTTTAAGTGCCAAGTCAATCCTGTAATTAGAAGCCCTTTTCGTAATAAATCATTAACATATATTCTTTATTGGATTGTAATGAGACACCTTGCTTATGTTTCAGTTATGCGGAAGCATGAGGATATGCACTTTTGATGCACCAGCTGTTGTAACAATAGTATATAATATTAACTAATCACTACACACTCTTGATGTCATACCGTAATGTTACACAGCCTATCTGCTTCCAAAATATTTACTTTAAAGTTCGTCTGACAGTTTTACAGATAAATGCATTTTAATCAAACAAACAAATAAATAAATAATTCACATCTATAGGCAAAACAAAGTGTCAGTAGAACTGCGGGTCAAAGCTAGTTGGTAACACAAATGTTATATAGTAGGAACTGGTACATTCATCAACGTTTTGTCATATATGTGTGACATTGGAAGGTTATAAATCTTAAATTACAAGAAATACGTAATTTCCGGGTGATTGTCTAGACATTGTAGTTCAACTCTATTCTTTTGTCCATCGAATATTTTCTCTACACGCGACACACAAATGTCTGTCGTCGATCAAAACCAACTTTCTGATATTGTTATATTGTGTTGTATACTCGAATTTATCACTGTTTTGTGTCTATGAGCGATAACATCACTAGTGTTTCTATTGAATTTTAAATAAATTTGAGAGTTGAACAAAAAAATTGACGGTGTCTCCTACCTAGCAACTTCGATATAGATTCCATGTTTTAAGTGTAAAAATACTATTAGAATTAAAAATCGATTTCTTGTTTTTTTTAAATGGCCTTTTTTGTCACGTATTGTGTAACTTTAATTTATTATCATTTATAATGGATACTTTTATATTATGTACATAATTAAATGCAAATCTTATTTAAAAATTGGAAACTACCGTGAAGTTGGTTTTCAGATTGGCCAACTGCTCCGACTGCTATATTTTTCACGAAAAGTAAGTAAAATAAGCCTAGTTCCTAGCAATAGAAAGAGGGAGCTTGTGCTCGGGTATTGTCGTTTATTGGAACTAAAGGTTGGAGACCATCATCGTCAAATCGAACTATAGGATTATTTTATAGATGAGGTCAGCAAAAGAAACTTAAAGTTCGATTAAGTTGTCGTGTGTTGTCTTTGAAATAAAATCAACAGGACGAATTCCTAAAAGCAAATCAATGAGTTCTTCTATGAACCTCGGCATAATTCGAAAATGGAATAAATTCTCGTTGTTTTAAACCTGTATCCTGTTTTAATGTCGTTAATGATTAATATGCTAAAATTACATATGAGTATACGCCAACATTTACAGCAGCTGAAAACAAAAACAGTTTAATGTTGCCAATTTTTTTATTATCTTTAAATTAATTTCAAATATTGAAATAATTTATATTTTTTTAAATTTTATTTTAACGTATGACGTCATTATTTACCGCACGTGCGTTAGGCTGTCGAAAATGATGACGTAACACACTGTTGGAAAGTTTTTTTTTTAATTAAGCATGAGTCAAATATACATGTTCAAAAAGGTGCCTCGCGAATGAATAATGATCGGTACAGCACTTATGGTAGGTATGTGATAATATTATATGATGTAATTTTACAAACACGCAATTTTACCGGTAAGAAATGAAATATGTACCTAATTGTTTTTCTTGCATACCTATATACCATAGGGTGTGGATATATATGACGTTTAACTTTTTTACATGTTCTGAAGCAAGAAGCCGTAAGTGGATTAGAGTGGTGTGCTATGAGAGGTGCCTGTGTCCAGCGGTTGACAGAAATTGATGATGATGATGGTTTTACCTGTCCACTAAATTACTGTTATAAATTTAAAACAATAATGTATGTAGTTCATTTTTTGATATCATTCTGTTGGCAAATGATGTTGAGTCTTTCGAAACATTAAATACCCTAAATAAAATAATTTATTTGCGTGGTGTGGTATCTCATTTTTGATTGTAGATCGCAGTACGGTCAGCGGGTAGATATAATACCATGTAATTTGATCCCTACATCATCATGTACTCATGTTCTAAGCATACGTACAATCAGAAATGTCAATTTGAAATGCTAAATACTAACATATTTATCCTATTAATATTATAAACGCGAAAGTGTGTGTGGATGGATTTTTGTTACTCTTTCACGTAAAAACTACTCAACGGATTTGAATGAAACTTTACAGTTATATAGCTGATACATCAGAATACCACATAGGCTACTATTTGCCGCGATAACCGACATATACGCGGGCAGGGCCGCGGGCATAAACTAGTATAATATACATTTTGTAAAACGTTAATGTTCATATATTTTATTCATCATGGCACAAAATATATTAGTCAGGCGAACACAACCATTATTATTCCAACGATCTTTAATACGTAAAAAAATATTATAGTATCAAATTATAGAAAAAAATTACTCATCAAAAGATAAAGAATTGATATGGCATAATGTCCTACCCTACATACTTTTGCGAGCAATCGAGGTCAAGCAGGTGGCCACACCTAGTAAACATCGAGTTGTTTATTTGTTACACTCCATAACCACACATGGTTGTCGTACAACCAAACATTAAAATAAGATAACATTCCATTTTTAATTTGTACTTCATTTTATGAAGCTTTTGAGGTTTCGGTTCTACTATTTTATATTGGACCTGTTTATTAAGTAAGGTTTAAATCTTAATTTATAATAATCCAATGAAGTATTGTCAAAGCAATCGATTTAAGAAAATTGTTATCTTTTTAAATATGTGGGTTTTTATTAAACTAATATTTAGTTCATTCATTCTTTTTCTTTTCGTTCATTCTTTTTTCAGGAGTAAATGTATTTTACGTATTGTTATGGAAAAATGGTAGGCAATGTCTATAAAATCGAAGTAATCGCCAATTACGGCAATTTCGGCAAAAACCGTAATAAATGAACCAATTGTGAAAAAACCGACACTTACAAACATATTTTTTTACTAAATGCACGTATACTGCATAGTTAGGGCAGCCCTAGATTTGGAATTTAACCTACATAAGGTTATCAAATGTAAATATTAACATTATTAAGTCTTGATTTACAGAAAAATATAAAATATTTACCATCGCGACCGGGAATGGAGATTGCACTGTTTAATGTGTTAAATTTTTTATTTACTCGAACTTATGATTCATAAGTAAATAAAAGCTATAGTTATTTCTGAGGAACAAGAATTAACATGATTAGTGGATACTATGTGTGGTGACGAATTAAGAATATGGAATGCTGAATTTCTTTTTTATTAAACTGGAATATTCGTCCCATTCGTATCGCAAGAGTCGACTATGGAAGTAAACTACGCGAACAAAACTTTTTTTACACGCGGATACCAGCGGGCAGTCATCCCATCGGAGTTTGCGGCGGGATGGTCAGTCAGAATCGGACCGACTAAAACCATATGGTGTATCACTCTACGTCTGAAAAGGGAGGAATTCGGGATCTACTGTTATTAGTACATACGGACCTCTCCCACCACACGAACAAATCTTTTTTTAAGTACCCCCTCAGGCCTTCACCCCACCGGGGTTTGCGTTTACTATTTGCAGAATAAATATGATTAAACGATATCAATACCCAAGGAGGGAACGGATTTTGGATCATCTAGCGAGTATGAACTCCTCCTAGTGAACACACTCCTCACAAAAAGATTGAGCTTAATAAGAACGTTCCCAAATTATAAGTTAAAATAAAATACGACCAAGTATTACAGTACCTAGTCGCACAGAATTGAAACCACGCAAAGCCTGAAGGCCACCACAAACACAGCGCGCTTATTGGTTAAATCAAATAGCGCACGTTTACTCGGCTTCCTGTTTCACACTTCCCTAACTTTATACGAAATCCCTCCCTCAGATTGCAGGACATTAAGAGGATAGATGTTTTTTCAAAACTGGTTCTTATACGCTAAGATAATTCCTTTAGTAGGAATGGACTTCGGTAAAATTGTAGACTGAACGTTGAGCAATGAGAAAAAGTATCGACTATAGGGAACAGCATCTTTTCACGTCGTCCTACGAACCTTTTCCCCCAAAGTAGATTCTAGTTAGCTTTAAGTCTGCTATGTTACGGCCGAAGTTCTATTAAGAGCGACCATAACCATATATTTTCTCATATTTTCGAAAAAAAAACCTACTTATTCTGCCTAAATTTTTTCGGAATGACATATTATCTGTTTCCTGTACGTGTAACTAATCGCTGGTACTTCTATTTAAGCAGCTGACCACTTGAATATTGATAGGGAGTAACAAAAAAGTCCAATTAGTTTCGAAAGCGTAGAACTGAGGTTATTGACCGCAGTAAGATGTTTCTTTGAGCTCTACTAAATGTTATTGGAGCTTAATTGATTATTATTAGATCAAAAACGGATGTTCATTTATACAGGAATATTTATACATAATCGTTAATGCACCAATTAGATACTTATCTATACTAATACTTACGTAGCTGAAGTGCTTGGTTGCAAATTTTAAGGTTTTGGTCTAAGAAGGTTATATAACATCACCCCCTTCCCAAGACTTCGATCAGAATTATGACCGATGAAATAGATTCTGTTCTGTTGTGTGTGCATGTACATTTCTAGGGATTTATAATATGGATTAATTATTTCCTTGTACTTCCATTTATTTATTCTTAACTAACCTGGGCGATTGTCCCTCAAACCTATAATAATTTATATTATTTGTCTTTGTTCACTAAGTTCACTTAAAGATTTAACATTTTTTTACTTAACCCTTTTTCATTGAAGTAGGTTTTTTTAGGTTCAGAACAAAAACAAATAAAAAAAATTTTGGAAGAGAGCCAGAAACAAAAGATGTGAGCCTTAGATGACGTAACGGTTCATTGAACCCCACACCATGGACAGATCGAACGCCATGACTCGAATCTTTGATTTTTGTATCTTGCTAACGTAATGATAAACATTTAGGGTCATACACCTGGTTACTATTATTAATATTGTTATGAAATTAAAGATTTAGATTAGATATAAAAGATTTTAATTTATGGTATAGGGAGATAAACAGAAAGATCGGCCACCTGATGTTAAGTGATTACGATAGTTATGAAAGTTTATGAAAGATCATAAACCTTGACAATGAATAGTCAGAGATATAGACGATGTGTATAGTATTTTTAATATTATAATTTACCTACTTACATAATTAAAATATCCACATGTATAAACATTGTCGAAATAACTAAGAGTAATTAAAAAAAAAGTACTTTTTAGTTTTGAAATTGCTTCTTTTCTAAATTTAAATGGTCAAATTGTTTATTGACACATGGAACCTCTTTGCATTCTAACAAAATAGATCTATTTAACTCGGTCGCATATATACAAAATACTGTTCCACGACTGTACTCATCACTTGACATGATCGGGGTTAAGGACACAGGACAGGGAACTCTCCCACAATGAACGTGGATAAGCCATCCTCAAAATATCCCGGAAGAAGTCAGCCGTGACTGTTTTTATAAGTACCTTCATTACTTTTTATTCGACTATAACACTTATATTTGGCTCACGGTCTTTTGTAGTCACGAAGTAAACAGCCGTGATGGTGCAGTAATGTGTAACTACCCTAAATCGACTATCCTTTTCTCCATGGTTTTATTCAAGTTTAGTAACTAAGGGATACAAAAGGAGGATATTTAAAGTTTTTTTTTCAGTAAGAGCAAAGCTAAAATGTAACTTAATTTTTTTTAGTTATAATTTTATTAAAAAAACTATGTTATAAACAGTTTTTATTTAATGATATATATCTTTACATATTCTATGAAATAATGAGTACAACAAAATAGATAACATAATCGTATCCATTCTATTGAATGTAATGGAGGACACAGAATGAAAGTGTTACCACATAATAAATATATCGTAACAAGTATTACGCAACTTATATAATGTAAGCGTAGTTATCTCAAAAAGGTCACACTCTGATGATCTGCGGCTGTTAAAAATAGTTTAAAATAGGAACAAGTTGAATGACATTCAACTCATTCCTCTTTTAAGAACCTCTAGTGCGTTTTGTAAAATCAAAACGGGTTACATGTAATGTTGCTATTAATAAAATTAGCTACGTTTATTTATTAGATGTATTATTTATTTATAGTCTCTATTTTATTAATCAATCTTATAGCAATCTTAAAAGAAAAGTAGCCTCTGTACTAACTCCAGACAGTAACCTATCTTGGTTCTAATAACTGACATCCTCACAGAATTTTATGTCTCAAATAATGGAGTATAGTTAAACCAAGAAGTTTATGTGATGGAATCAAGTTTTTAATGTTATGGCTGCACAATATAACTATTGTTGCTACCAAATGATTAAGCATAAGGATCTTCGAAATAACCCGTGTACGCCACGTAATAGTTCCAACAATGTAGTCAAAACCAATATAATAGTTAACATTACGGACCAGGAGACGCCCACTAACCTACACGATTTGCTAGGGAGCCGGTTTTAGCTGACTCATGTACTTAATAAACGAATATATAAAAGTAGCTAAGTTTTGTAAGCACTTGGCGTAAGGAACTGATTGCCAGCAGTAAAAATGTTAGCAATTTACGACTCATTGCATTTTATTTAACGACTCGGAATGATAAAAAATGATATATCTCAAATTAAATAGTTCTTGTCTCACGCTCGTGAAGTATAGTTAACAATAATTATTTTTTTCATAAAATATAATAGGATGTGGTTTACTTTCTTTATACTTTTTTTTTTAAATGATTTTCGTTTCTTTAATCTTTTTGAAACGCAATTGGAAAGGCCTATGTTCAGTAACTGTGGCAGACTGATAATGATATGAAACCCACAAATAAGATTCACTTAAAACTGTTCTTTTTAGAGGAAATACATCTTGACTGAAATTCGGTGAATTCCGAAATATATTAGATTGAAAGACAATGAGAGAAAAAGATAGATAAATAATTTTGAAGAGGATCAATCTTCAAATATTAAAAAGACAAGGATTTTATTGCAAAGTGAATAGCAAACAACATCCTTACTAGATTAGTGTTGTAACAGTTTTTAGAATCAACTTTTTGAATATGGAAACAATTTTCACTTCAATTAACTTCCGCAGCTCCGAGCTCCGTAATATCTAGTATTAATACCTAGTAGTTTTTTTTTTAATATTTAAGCTGCCAAAATGACTCTGCCCTGCCTGATGGAAAGCATGAGCAGAATCCAAGAGTGGTGGTCACCATCCTCAATGCGAAAAAGAACAATGCAGTATGGTGACCCACACTATGGCGGCCTGGGGGGAAAGGGGATGGTGAGGGGGATAGGAGGCGTTGGATTGGGGTGTGGGCCTCCGGTATCCTCACTCACTCGATGAAACACAGCGTAACCGCTGTTTCACACCGGTTTTCTGTGAGGCCGTGGTATCACTCCGGTCGAGCCGGCCCATTCATGCCGAAGCGTGGCTCTCCCACGGTATAATTATCTAGTACTTATAATTATATTGAGTATATGACGTGTATAGTACAGTACAGTGGGTAGCTCCGGTAGTTGACTCTTGCGGATAACCAGTTTGAGCACAATACATGTGTAACAGTCTATCTCTGCTGACTCGCGTGGCTAAGACAGTTCTAACTAAAATTATACCTGTTATAGTAGATTTGTTTTTAGGTTGCCACTCACGAATTGCTCAACTGATCACTGTAGAGTCTTTAAAGAAATTAGGGTATCAAAGGAGGAATAGTAATTGGATGCTTAAAATAAAACCTATGTTCGGTTGGAACTACTAGTACAAAATTATTACAGTTTAAAACTATAAAAAACAAAACTTTTCTACATCGTTTGTCATAGCTTTTTCTAATAATTAGCAGCTATTATTTCCTACGGCCTTCATTATTTTTGACTGCCTCGGTGGCGCAGTGGTAACGTACGCGAATACTGACCATGAGGTCTCAGGTTCGAATCCTGTGTCGGACCAAATGTTTGTGTAATCTGCAAATATTTGTTTCGGATTTTGGCTGTTTTCTATGTATATATTTACAAAAAAAAAAGTATATCAGTTGTCTAGTACCCATAATACAAGCTCTGCTTAGCTTGGGACTAGATGACGTTGTGTGTTAGATATCCGAAACATTAATTGTTTCGTGTTTTTTGTAAAATAATTATGTATATAATAAATAAGCCAAGTAATACATTAGCCTATCTAAAGATGCAATAGGTATGAATAAACATGTGTTATACTAGAGCATTTTACTGTCAAGTTGGTGAAATGTTTTCTCACCTATTAAAAAGTAAAATTCCGACAATTTTGTTGGCAACCGATAACAAAAAAAGACAATAATTCATTTATGAGGTAACTAAGATCACAAAAATTCAAACAATGTATTGAAAGTCCTTCGCCAACATCACGCTAACGAAACTAAAAGATAACAAAAAATAATTACGAATATAGTATTAGGTATTTATCCAGATACAGGAACAGACAACGCAATTTCATCATTACTGCTAGATTATCCTATTAGATAAGCTGTCTTAGAAGGGCATACACGCTTAATTAATAATAATTACAATCACAAATTTACTTAATAATAAAAGGATAACATTAACTAAGATTTTCAGAATTGAATTAATTTCTACACTAGCTTTTGCCTGCGGCTCCGTCCGGTTTCAAGTCGGTTATCGGGGTAAAGAGTAACCTATTTCCTCAAGAATAAAAGTATATCTATGCCTAATTTCATTAAAATCGTTTTAACCGTGAATGCGTAACAGACAGACAGACGTTACTTTTGAATTTATAATATTAGTATGGAAAATGTAATTTTAAACGAATGTACACACTGTACAACATTGCTTATAAATGTTTTAAGTTGGCATAGCGCCAAAAATATGTTTTTTTTTCAGACTGAACCACAGACTAACCAAATAGTATTTTAATATTTTATTTATAGGTATGTATTACCTTATTTAATAAAATGTCGTGTACATTTTTGTATAGGACAGTTTTGTTAGGATTAGGACATTGTTCTCGAGACACACTTGCTGTTAACTAGTCAAATATTTAGTACGAACGTACAGTAGGTATATGTTGAACTAAATCATAGGATTAATGTATTCCTTCAACTTAATGATGTTACGATATCTGTTGCTTTGTTTTATCACTTAACAAAATAATGCAAACTATAATGCTTAGTGTAAATAAATCTTAAACATGCAGTGATCAATTCTTTTCTTCTGTATTATGCAAGACCGCAACTGAATACGAAATAAGAAGACGGACCATAAGTTTTACAGATATTTTGAAATATGAAACAGTAAAAATAATTTGAATATTGGCGTGGGACGTAAATACAAGCTTGATGTAGAAATTTCAAAACAATTGTATTTACTGACCTGTCATTTGCAGCTGTCTCCTGGATGCGGGGGTGCGTGGAGTTCGCGGGGTTCGCGACGCGCGGGGCGTTCGAGGTGTGCGTGGCGTTCGAGGTGAGCTAGGTGAGCTCCCAGCAGTACTACGTCGCGAAGGTGATCCTAACACCCTCAAGTCAGTATTCACTACGCACGCTAATGCATCTGTAGCCATTCTCACCGGACTCTCCGAATTCTCCTTGTCTTCTTCACAAAACTTGACCGGCGAATCGATTTTCGCAGATTTATACGTGCATTCTGTCTCGATATCAAAATTAAACCGCCTAATAAAGCGCTTCCTTTCCCTTGCGTATTGCTCGGCCATTAGCCTCCTTGTTTCGTCCCTGTCCGGTGCGCCAAATAAACACTTGCAACTACCGCGTCGTCGTCTTGGGGTGTTGGATGCCCTGAGAGCCATTCCAGCTGACAACTCGAACCTCCTCTGTTTAGGTGTACGTCCTCCGGCTGCCATAACTGATATTGATAACTTAGCGCGCGTCAGGTGTGCTCTGACTGGTTCGCAAGAACATCTGACTAATCTCCCGAGAGAAAACAGCTGTTGTCCGCAGGTAACGCGACGAGAGGGAGGATAGGCACGGTAGTGGGTTAGAGCGGGGGAACGGATCGCACCTGGCGGTCGTGGACGCGCCAATTCTAACCTATAAAGTACGGCGTGGCTGCGTGTACGCGCGCGCTCTTCTCAATAGCGACTGACGCTCGATGTTTTCCCGCGCCCGCGCATCGCCTCGTGCGCCGATTTTGGCAGTCACTTGGCGCGCAAACCTTTAACAATGGAAGCAAGGACGCTTTTTATAAAAGAATACAGGTGAAGTCTTAGGGGAACAAACTTATATTACTTATATTGCATTTAATAATTTTCTTCTATTACCTTTTAATTTAGATAAATAATGCCTGCGAGATTTATTTATAGATCCGGTTGGTGACGTCTTATCTCTGTACGGTTAGATAAAGTAATCATTAGAACAATTCTATTTTCGAGAAATATAGTAATTCACTCTTACCAGATTCTGATTTTCAATGTAACTTTTTTAAACTTAACTGGTATTCTTACAATGTGGTTTTGCTTTTATTGACTTGTGCTTGTGACTTTAATAAATTTCACAGGTAAAATCAATTTCGTTCTGCAGCTTTATTTTATGATCGGGTTCGAACACAAACTTGAAATAAATAAGTATTGATAAACATAATATATCTCATATTCCTCAAGACCTTTGTATTATTTTGAGTATGGCTACTTTTATGTCATTGTTTGACATAAGTCTGTCTGTGGTTCAGTTTTATTTTAATTAGCTAAGCCTAAGCGGTGCTACCCGCGGGGTAAAGCTAGTCTAAAAAGTAGCCTAAATTACGCCTAACCTCATAAACTATGCCGTACCAGAGATTACATAGTTGGAACAAATAGACAGATAGACAAAAATTATAAAAAAAAAAAATTTTGGTACACGCACTGTGTGTGCATACATATGCGTTTAGTAAAATGCGGTTATTTTAATATTACGACCAGACACTCTAATTTTATTTATTTGTATAGACTATACATGTATAGATTTTGAAGAGGTTCTATCCATTGAATGTCCGCAGTACCTATAGTATCACTTGTGATACAGCTGAGAACAAACAAATGGAATTTCTAGATGACGACGAAAATGGTTTTCATTGTTTTAATTTATTTATGTTTTTGTATGACGTATTAGATATAGGTAGACACAAGACGCAGTGTTGCCAACTTGAATTTTTAAAAAAGCGTTGGATAAATTCGTAGAATTTGTAAAATTTTGCTTGTGTATCCACAAGCAATTTTTTTTAGTTTAAGTTTTCATCAAATTTATTTCAAAAAACTTATACATTTGGATGATGAGATTTTTTGTGCAAGCTAGACCAATAGGAAAGTAATCGTAAGGGGTCGTTGGGCAGATTTTGAAATTTTGAATCTTACCAACGTTTGTCGTCAAACTTAGGCAATGGAAAAAACGTGGGTTACGGCTTTTCATAGTAATAAAGTCACGTTATGTAAGTTTAGTGTAGCTTAGACGAGACTTAGGTAGATAGCCTTAGGTAAATAAACTAATTTAGTTCCTATTAATTTAATTTCGTTTAATTTCGAACTGAATAATGAATTCTGAATAAGATAATTTACCTTTTCCTGAAAGGAAATCTGAGACCAGCAGTGGAACAATATGGTTGTTTTGATAATGTTTTTTTTACTATATTATTCTAAATTTAAATTTATTAGTTAAAAAATACTTTTACAAGAACTTAAAAAGGTACATAAAAAAGCAACATAACTTATAAGATTCTGTCCCTCGACAATGTGTCAAGATGTCATTAGCTTATGAGTACGTTGAATGACATCACGGCATCGGTACCTACAATTCTACATATATTATTAACTCTCGTGTTTTCAGGAGATAATCAATCACATGATATGTAGTACATTTAGAAATCAATTTATAAATAAAAATTTTAAGTCGTTTTTTTTTCTTCGGACATAATATTAGCGTAAGCACATAAATCCAATATTCTTCTTCTTTTGATGATATGGCAACCAGCCGGATCAGCTATTTCTGCCAATGTCAAGTATTAAAAGTCTTCGAGTCTTCAAGTCTTCGTCCTGATGGAATTAATGATAAAAAATATAAAAAATGTGGATGACATGAAATGGGGAACGTCTTTCGCAAAAACAAAAAACCAAATCCAATATTGTCATAGCATAACTATGATGACATTTATGGTGGAATAAAAAACTCGCCCTTTTTTTAATATGATAATATGAATCATGAAAATGTTATACCCATTTTTTCAGTTGCATCTACCCAGTATAATTCCTGCCACGGTTGGAAGCCCTTAGTAATCAATGAAGCATCACTATTATAAAACCGGCAATAAAAGTATGGAAGCCTTGCAGGGAACCGATTGAGACTCCTATTATGGGGTAAAATCACTACCTGTATTACTTAAAGCGCGTTATTTTGAAATTTTACGATCTTTTAAAGTAACAACATATTCTACAACAGTGAACAATAGGTGATAAATATACACCGCTTCGAACTTCTTGAGTTGCTTGGGTGATGGTTGAAATTTTAAACCATAGATAATCAACGAAAAAGAAAACGTGTATTTACGCCGGCTCGCAACAAAATACTGGCGGTTTATCACTCTTGGTAGCGTATGCGACTGCTGTGCTGGGATCTTGGGTTGCCAGGTTGGACCTAATATTTGTATAATCTACAAATATTTTTTTTTGGAATTTAGCTGTTTCCTATGTCAATATATATATATATTTACAATAAAAATGTATATAAGTATTCATGCAGTATATTTACTACTGATTAGGTGCTATACCTAATGAATGAATAATTATATACCTATCTATTTATTTCGATTACAATCTAGCTTTAATAGTGCAAACTCTGCTTAATTTGAAATAAGATAGCGTTGTGTGTCAGTGTTATGGGTAACTTAGGTTAACTTCTCGCTGTAGCACTTATTGGATTAAGCCGATGTTCCATAGTGTTCGTCTGGATATGTTAAATCTATTCGCCTATCGTCTTACACGATTACAAAGCCCAAGCTTTCAACAGTAATAGCGTAGATATTTTTTGTAAGCGGGATTTTAATTATTGGTTACCCCTTTGCGGGCGTGGGCGTGAGTATACCTACAATATGCAAGTGCAATTTTGGTTATTATTATTAATGACTATGAAATTTTCTTCATGCATTTATATGTTTGCTGAAATGTATTTAATTAAGGTTTCGTGAGATTCTTTTAGTAAATATGTACTTTGATTTAATTAGCTATTGAATCTGATACAAATGCTTAAAAAAATTTGAGAATGAAATACCTGCATCAAAATAGTTTCGAATTTCTTTTTGTAGTATAGAATTACTGTATATTATGTTCTTAAATGAAATAGGCACATAGTCTGTCTATTCCTACATTTTTATTTTCATATGTAACAATCGCCTTATTTTTAATGTGTGCTATTTTGAAATCTAACCACGAAAAAAGACGAATAAAGAATTCATATACTGATGGCAATAATCCTGCCACATTACCTGCTGATCTGTGAAAACTCCTATATGTGATTGGTAATAGTTAAACCCTAGATCAGAAAGACATAAGCGTATTCAAGAACTGCTCCTACAATGCCCACAGCGAAAACAGGTAGCCACACTCGTTGTTACCGGGTATCTCTTTATGAAGATCTTTCTACAATATTATTCTAATCTGTGTATATGCCATATTTTAAGATAACTTAGTATCTTCTTTTACTAGTAGGTACCTATTTTAAAATTAAAACAGTTAACGGCTAAGAGGACGTTTATAACCTTATTGCAAACTAAGAAATACCAAAGTGACATGCGTCTTACTGACATTTAGAATCACTTGTCATGCTTATGCATACTTACCCTATATATATTGGCGCCATCCAGTCGATATTATAGGTTATGTTTTCTCGTTTCGCGCCAATAATATCCGACACAAACATGTTTTGCCGCGAAAAAGTGGTCAAGTTCGTTATGAATAAACATTCAGAAAGAACGTTAATAATGAGTCATAAACAACTAATGCGAAGGCTTTATTTGATCTAAACAAAGATATCGAGCCCAGTCACAACGTTTGTACTAAAGCAGTGTTATCTGAATAACGTTCTTACTGTTTTAAATATTAGGTCTTCAAGGATTCAAAGATAAAGATCTTTGAATCCTTAGAGACCTTAGAGATTAAAACTTGGGCCTAGTAACGCTTTTGGATGACAGCTTTCCTGAAATGCATTGGCAGGTTAGGTTTCGTAAACTAGCTCAATGTACCTATATGACCAGTGAATTTAAACAATTACACATTTCCATTTCCCCGTGAAACCCTAGACAATGCTGATAACATTAATGAGGTAAAGTTTGACATTCTTTTACTAATAGTGTTAGGCTATGGTATTATCTCGTAAAAAGATTACCGTGGGCATAAGGCGGTAGCCGGGAGAGGCCACGAACAAATGTAGTAATTATTATAGTAGTATAAGAAAAATTCGGATTCTTAGTTAATTTATAAGTTGGTATATAGGTATTTCATTTTCCGTGAAGGTTAATATAATCAAATTTTGTGCTCGTCAATAAACTGAATAAGTATATTCTGGATTTTTTTTTAGGTGTAGGTAAGTATGTGTTTTAAAAACACACATAATACTTAGGGCACTTATGTTATTGGTATATTTGCAAGCGACTCGTATGCAACTAAACCGTCGTTTTATTTACAAATGTGTACCGTCAGCAAGGAAAACCCTAAGTTTTATTTTATTACCTAAAATTACCCTTCAAAGAGAGAAGAGAGTCCTTCCATGTCACAGGAAATTTACCTAGAGCTGGAGTTGTTTTTTTCTAAGATAAACAAACAAAAAGCAAGGAAATTATACTAAGCTAGTGTAAAACCTATGTCCTATAGCTTAGCCCTAGGAATCCACCTTGGGCTGAGCCTAATCTATAGAAATAAATTAAATTGAAGTATCTGTTTATAATATTAAAATAACCGCTTTGCACTTAATGCATATGTTTGTATACACGTTAAATATAACAAAATATCGTTTTTTACTATTCTTGTCTGTCTGTCGGTCTGTCTGTCTGTCGACCTGTCTGTCTATCTGTTTGTCTGTCTGTTTGTTTGTTCCAGCTAATCTCTGGAACGACTGGACCAACTTTGACGGAACTTTCCCTGGCAGATAGCTGATGTAATAGGGAGTAACCTAGGCTATTTTTTTAAACTAACTTCGACCCGGAGTTACCCCCGGTTGTAAATGTACAACATTAACCGCGGGTAACACCGCGGGACTCAGCTAATACATCATAAAAATATTTATAAGCTGAGTATGAGGGAAGGTTCTGACTTGGAATTCTCAAAACAGTTACACCTATCGGCTGTTTGGAACAAGTTCTACGAGTTCCTGCAAAAAGAGTAGGTATTAGCTGCCATTGTAAAATGATTGCACAAAACATAACTAACACTAATAAGAGTGGACTCTAAGCTTTCTGGCAAATTCAAATGCAAAATCACTTATTCATTAAGACACTAAGTGATATTTAAGAACGTTAAATTGAAGCTACAGTTTAAAAAACATAGATCGACACAAAGAGACGCCACAGATGTACTGTATTGTCAAGTTTAATTTGGTGAAAACACCTAAATCCACTGCCTGCTTGTGTCAATTCATAACTTCCAGCCCAATAATTGATGCCAATTAAAGATGTGGCTACTTGAACTGCTTGAGGTATTGTTTATTTAGCTTTCCGTACTGTTTACGTCCAATTTTTCCGATCTAATCTACTTCCCCATTAAGTAGACTAAAAATTTAGTTGCAATAATTTGACCGCTTAGTACACTTCTGCAAAAGAGAACACTCCTTTAGAAACAGGTTCGAGTATAGACGTGTGTATGTTAAAAATCTAATATCTTTAAATGAGCACTTCTTAGTTGAAAGTTTATATATCTGAATGTCGAAAACGAAAACACCGAGGATTTTCATAAAATTTCGTATTTCAGAAAATTTATCAAACAAAAAATACCGAGCAAATCTCAGTCATACAGGTACTGTTTTTCGATGCAAACCGTACACGGCTCGTTTCCCATACTAATAGTAGGTATTATCGTGTACCCTGTGACCTCTAATTATTTGGGACGACACGACACTGTCTGCGGTGATGTAATCTACCACTTGACACACGATAGTGATGATAACTATGTTAGTTCAACGCAATTCATACTTTACAATTTATTACTTGTAGGTATGGATGGCAGGGTGGAGTATTTCCCAGAAAAACAATTGAAATGGCACTTATATGCATCTAATACTAGGTAAGCCAGTGGGCGAACCTAGTATTAGATATACCTCATATATATTATACTACCGCACGTGTTGCCCTCCCATTATGACCCCGCGTCCTTTAAGTGGTGCGTGAAAAAATATCTCTCTAGAACGCCATAGTGCAGTTCACCATGTTGCAGTGTCCGCGTTCGCATTGAGGACGGTGACCACCACTATTGGAATCTACACATACTTTTCACCAAGCATAGTGGAGTCATATTTGAAGCTTGAACATAAAAAAAAAACCCCGAGCACTAGTAATAAATACTCTTTATTTGTAATTTTAAATTAACAACTTTTCACCACTTACATATAAAGTATACTAAGTATTTAGCTATATCAAAAAGTATTTTTTAATTTTTTGTCTGCCGGTCTGTTTGTTCCGGCTAATCTCTAGAACGACTGGACCGATTTTGACGGAACTTTCACTGATAGCTGATGACATAAGATGCCAGGCTAGTTTTTTAGACTAGCCTCGCCCCCCGACTTTATACGGGGTTGTTATTGCGCGTGTAATTCCGCAAGGCTCAGCTAGTACATACTGTAAGATCAACATAAAAAGGCAATATGTACAACGACTGTATGTCGATATATGTACAGCGGTGTTAAGTTTCTATTGCTTTTAAAGCATTTACAACCGACGACGAGAATACTTCAAACAGTACAAGCTCTTTAAATGTTTTTATTGGTCATTGAACTGCGGAAAAGAATAATTTGCGTTGCAGTGATACAATTTTATGCAATTGCAAAATGTAAATTTTGTTGTTAGAACTCGAATGAAATAATATAAAAACGCACAGAAATAATAATGAAATTTTATGCACACCTAATATTTGACGGTACCACATCATTTCTGTATAAAATATTTTAATTTAAACCTACCTACGATTCCATACAACTTGCAAGTTTTTTTTAAAAATAAACAATAACGACAGCAATTTTGTCAAGAATATCTCAACTTTCAAAACACCATTTATATTTATTTTTTATTTTCACGCTGTTGTTATGGAAGAATACTAATACTTTCCTGAAAAGCATCACAAATATTAACTTCCATAGAACATGAATGATTTACAATAACTTTTCAGAACAATTGTGCATCATAATAAAACATAAACTCTCCAAAAGCCGCGAAACTCCTTTTAAGTACATAGTGTACACGCCATAGACAAAGTTATTTCACTAATCAAACTCAAAAACATTTATTTACTTTAAATTTAGGATTTTGATAGATTTGGCGCCAACGGCTTACGTGAGCAAATGGGAAATAAAAACACTAGAATTGATTAAAAGCTTGATATTTAAATTAACTACTGAATTAATAAATGTATTTATTAGTAGCATATTGCAACTCTAGAATGTTAGAGGTTTTTAATAATAGTAGAAAGGTATATTAAACTTATATAGAATGATATTTAGTCATGATTTGGAATGACATCATTGAACGACCTTTTAGCCATTTGGTTACAAATAACCTGATTATATCTATCTGAGAAGCAGTGACGGTTTCTCAAGAATTTTTGTTTTAACCGGTACCTACCTTTTTGTTGACGGGTCTGCTGCAAAATCCCTTCGGATTTCCGGCTCCTCGGGGACTGAGGAGTCAGGTATGTTGTGATTTAACTAAAGACTACCCGGCGGCGGGTATCGGCGCCCTGTTTTAAGGAGGACAATGTTATTTCATGTCAACAAGTACCTACCTAAAGAGTCTGATTAGAATCTATATATATATATGAAATAGGAATGTGATTGACTGACTAAGATACCTAGCCAGAGATCAACGCACAGCCCAAACCGCTGAACCTAGAATTCTGAAATTTGCATGTATGTTTTTTATATATCTTAAGTGAGCACTTAGAAAGGAATTTTGGAAATGCCATCTCTAAGAGGGTAAATTATGGGATGAAAATATCTACATCTGCGCGAGCGAAGCCTCGGGCAAAAGCTAGCGAGATAAAATATAACTTTTGCCTGCGATACACCTCTGCTTACCTAAATTGGTAATTCTGGCCCGTGTTTGCGGTGTATGTGTATGTCATATACATATTTCCATAAATTATTGTCTGCATGCTCATCATTCATGAGCCTTAATCTAAAGAAATTAAGTTTAAAAACTTATTTTATACATTATGTTTAAAAATACACGCTAAAAAAGTTTTTATGTGATAATCAGGACGCGTCGACGCGAGCGACACCTGACGGATGCAATAATCATTTGCCGTAGTCAGCGGGCCGTATGATTGTTTTTTGGTATGAAAAACAAGCACGAGAACTTTTGTAGATGTTTTTGTTTAAAAAGAAAAAGATTTCGGTTGCTGTTCATAATTATTTAATTTGGTTCCCGAAGTGCTTATACCAAGAATGGTAACATCACATCATAACTCTTCTTCTTCTAATGATGAGATGGCAACCAGCTATTTATGCCAATGTCAAGTAACTATTTAAAGTCTTCAAATCATAAGTCTCCGAGTTTTCAAGTATACATCGTGATGAAATTAATGATAAAAAATATAAAAAAATGTGGATGAAATGAAATGAAACGAAAATATAAATCTTAAAAGTCAGCAGTTATATTCAAGATTTAGTTTTAAAATTTGACATTGTAATTTTTGACATTGATTTGTAATGACATGCGCTGGGTAGTATTTGTTATTGAATATAAGTATATTATGGTAAGTATGTACATTTGATGCACGGTAAATCTCGAATGAGATTGTGATTGCATCAATTGTAAGCATTTTTGTAATTCTCCTAATAAATGATTAAATAACTTATTTTACAAACAATTAAATTATTTAATCATTTTAGCAAATTTTAAGCAAATGAATATATACCTACAATTGAATATTACTCCTACAAGAACAGATTGCGAAGCTATGATCTTCTTTTTCTAAAGGACAGCTCTCGCAGTAGAAGTACCTGGATCGCTTGTCTTGATTTTACAAACTTGCAAGAAACGGACACAGAATACCCCAGACTCAGAACAACAATTCGTGAATAACATAAAGTACTGTCCAATGTAGGGTTTGAACTCCCAACACTCAGCGCAGTAGAAAGCGGTGAGACTACCATTTAAACCACGCCATTTGTACAGTCTATTCTCTCACTAATTTGAAATTTCTTTTTCAACCGAAGTCATAAATTCCCTAAAAAAATTCTTGCATTACCTGCGTACTGCCTGCCGCTTATTAGATACCATATGTATCAATGATATAACAAAAAACCTATTATCGCGTGCCGTACGTTTACAAAACTAATAAAACGCGGCCGGACACACGTAACCATAAATCATTAACTGAACATATCATTTATAATATGTCATAACGAAACAGATTGGCCCAATCATTGGTCCCGTAATTTCACGGCACTTTGACAAAATCATCGGTTTGCAGTAAACAATTAATAATGAAATTTCGCTGTGTAATGATTTCCGATATATATTAGGCGAGGGTCAACATTATTGTTTATTTCTAAATTAATTTTATTTATGGACACGTGTGTGACATTTGCGTGACATATGTTGGTTTGTAATAAGTAGGTAAGTACGCCAATCAATTGCAGTGCTCGCTTATTTTTTGATATGCTTTTTTATTATCATTACCTGTGTGTTTGATTCTTAGTTTATTATTGACTTTTGTGTGTTTTTTTTAGTTCAGATTTTTATCCATGCTTTTACTTATGCATAATATCCGTATTCATACCCTCACACAAATATTTTAAACTCGAAAGTTTAGCTTTCATGGCTAAACCGTTGCACTGATTTTAAGGAAATTCGGCGGATGGACCGACGATTTGAAGAAAATGGCTGGCAGTAGTAAAGTAAAGTATCTCCACACCGAATTTATTTTAAAATCGGTGCGGAGATACTTTGTTTATTGAGGAAGGACATAGGCTCCAAGGAGCGCTAACTATCCATCTACTGCCAGCCATTTTTTCAAATTGTCGGTCCATCTGTCCTTCTTTAGGTCTCCCTAAAGCCAGGGTTTGAAGCTCCAGTTAACTCATTCGCTCGGTTACACTCAATTCCTGGGAGATTGCGGTTTTCACTGCGGTTGAAACGGCCTACTCGTGCACGGGTTTCCCACGGCTTATAAAATAAAATACATTTATTAGAAAAAGTTCTGATTTGCAAGTTATGTTATGATTTCGGCTACGTCTAGTTTTATAAAAGACTAGCTGATCTAGCTAGTGAGCTCGCCTCCTATTGATCTAAGTGCGATGTTAACCATCCCATCCTAGGCACACCAGCAAAACATTTTTTTTAAAAAAGGGATTAATCGGTTAGATAGGTTAAATGACATTGAATTCTTTATTAAATTAATTTTCTTTATCATTAAATCAGAAAAGAAAACTTAATTTTAAGTTCAAAAACGCTTAACAAGTAACCAGAGTGCAATGAATAAATCAAATTGTAAGAATGCTTCTGAAAATGGGTCACGATTTGCAAACACGTTGTTTAAAACCGGAGCATAAAATTGCCATTCACAAAACAGCTGCTGTCTCTTCAGGTATCAATGTTGCTATACGTAAAAGGGAATGAGCCTCACTACTTTGTTAATGTCTGGGTGTTGCATCATAAAACTCTTCGATAATACTTTTCAGGAGCAAAGAGGCCGTATATATCTTCAAAAGAAATAATTCACCTTTTCTACAAATCCTTACGTTTATCTGTATCGAGCATTGTATGTTTTGCGATTTTTTTTTAAATTATACATCTTAGGGGCGTATAGTGGCGGAAACGGACACAATGAGTGTTGGCACCGCTCTATCTTCCGGTACTATCGCGCTGTAAAGGCACTATCCTAACTAATATTTTAAATGTTAATATTATACTTTAAGATTTTATGGCTTTTCTAACTTAATCAATTTTGGGCAACTTTATCGGTGATTGTAAGGCGAAAAACAATAAAGTATGTATGTTCTACCTAAGGAGAACTATTGTTCCACGAGACAACCTAAATTCATTGCCAATTGGTTCGTTCTTCTTTTATGCAACTACAACAAACAAATAATAATATTTAGTATTACTATATACTATTATCCTAGGGCCAGAATGACATCTGTCCAAGTAGTCTAGTCAATTTATCTACCTTGATAGAGTTAGTTTAAGGCTTTAGAAAACATCACCCTTTGGTCAATATTCTAATTAAAAATCCGCTTTAAAAAATATTTATTATTTTTTAAGCGTATTTTTGTTAATTACTCCTTTTTTATGGAATAGGGGCCAATCGAGCAGACATACGCCTGACGGTAAGCGATTACCGCTGCCCATGGACACCCGCAACACCAGAGGCGTTACCGTTTGCATTGCCAGCCTTTGGGGGATGGGGAAGTGGGGGAGTGGTTCACACCGGTTTTCTGTGGGGCATGGTATCACTACGGTCGAGCCGACCCATGCATGCCGAAGCGTGACTCTCCCATGGCAGTTTTAATCCTGGCGATACCACATTATACATCCATCTAATGGACTTATCGACATTTTTTATGTGCTGCAGGAAACAAACTGACTTCTGCTCTCGTCTGTACTAGTCTGTGTGTTACCTGCCCCAGTCGGAAGTGTCGTTGTAATCTCTCACGCACCACGCCGGTGAGGTGCACTTCTTTTTTTTCTTTTTCTTCCTATTGCCTCACTGTTTCGCAATGTCGGAATTCATTGGTGCAATAATGTGACAATGGAATACTGTAGTAAACTCGATGTATTTTTGAAGAAATCGTATCACTCAAATATACGTATTTACAGACTGTCGATTTAAGTAAAATATAGTTATAAATTATAATAATCCTTCTAATATTATAAACGCGAAAGCTTGTAAGTATGGCTGGATGTTTGTAACTCTTCCACGTAAAAACTACTGAATTGGTTTTAATGAAAACTTACAATAATAGAGTTTATACATCAGAATGATGTATAGTTTCCCGCGGTGTTACCTACGTTTGTTATTGTAACCGCGGGCAACGCAGCGGGGCTACGACAGTTTGTCTGCTGAAGGATAAAGAATACGAAAAATACTCCTACCCATCCAATGGCCGTCGATAGAGGCGACTAAGGGAGAAAATACTCTGGACACTTCAAAGACTAGGAAAACTTGAGTTTGGTGAGGTGAGGGTGAGGTGGTAAGCCAAAATCTCCTTTCTAAAGATGCTGTTGATGATTGGCTAATAGAATACTTAAATTTCGCTTCGGCATGAATGAGCCGGCACGGCCGGAGTGGTACAACGGCTTCACAGTAAACCGGTGTGAAGCAGCGTTTGCGCTGTGGTGGAGGCCCAAACCTCAACCCCTTCCCCCATTTCACTCTATCCCCTAAATGCCGGCAACGCTATTGTGATGTTCCGGGTGTTGCGGGTGCTCGTATACCTACAATTCCAGAAAAAACAAACTGTTTTTTGTAAGCACATAGAAACTACTTACATATTGCACATAGAAACACCCAAACTACGAAACAAATATATGCAGATTGTACAAACATTTGGTTCGACGCGGTACCTAATCGAATCCGATACTCAGCATGGCTGGGGTATACAATACCAATGCGGCACCGAGGCAGTTAAATTAATGATTACATTTTTGACCCAGCGGTTGGTTATCTATCCTGATAAGCTGCCTAAGAATATTGGCAATTGTGTTCCTAGAATGATCATTTCTTCTGTGTCTGGGTATAATGTGTAATTTATCAATAATGTTTGTATTGTCGTCAGTCGATCGTGTGAAGATACCTATCGTATTTTATATTGAATAAATTATTCATTGCGAAAGGTGCATTATTCGAATGCTCTCATTAAGACTTGCATGTAATTTCTAATTATGAACCTTGACCCTGTCATACAGTGACCATAAACACACAAACGACTAAAGAGTACATAGTTCAAAATTTAAATAAAAAGCAATGTTCAATTCTTTATTCCACATCTTGAGGAACCATTCAACGTTGGTTTATATAACACACTATGACTCTTAAAAGACGAGAAGCAATAACAAACACTACTAAAGGAACTAAAAGGGAACGGCTTATTAAATAAATAAAATGAAAACTAAAAGTGATTATGTTAAATATTGGCCTGTTATATTTAATGGGCGCCAAGCATCCGCAGACGGATGCCCTAGGTTTCCTTTCCAACAGGTTCTGGTAGTTAATTATGTTATTGATCAGTGTTCAGGCTGTTAATAATATACTTGTTAAGAATAACGATGAATCGAGTAGCCATGTGTCAATTACGTGCAATTAAGATGACTTACTTGTCTAGAAAAACTTTGATTGGTCCTACAAACAAATTAGCAAGTATGATGCATCAGTTTTGAATAATAATAACTTAAGACACCCTACCGGCTAGTGGCAAACTAAACAGTGCTAGAGCATTGCAAAATAGTACTAAGTTCTCACTAAAATTATAGAAAAACAAAACTTAGATTCAGAAAAAGAATGGCCTTGTTCTCAACATTCTTTGTTATGTTTAGTAATCAACACACAAGAGGTAGTTAAGATGTTCCCTAGCATTATTAAGAATTTCATTATGAAAATCGTGACAATAACCACGTATAAACAATTTTAAAATTGATTGATTTATGTAACAAATCATTCGTTCAAAAATATTACCACCTGGCCACTAATAGCGCTAATAATATTTTGAATTTCGAAGGACTCGTAGTACCGTAGACAATATTATGCGGGCTCTTGAACGACAGACGGATTAGATACAGATGTTCTTGAACACCTTTTGGGTCTGAAAAAGAATCTATCGAATGGTTTGAGCGGGACGCTTGTGTTATGAGTAAATGTAAACGTTAGGATATTTCGGTTACATTCAACATCCGAAATGGATGAAGTACTTATGGCAGTGTAATTGATATTCATTCAATATATTCGTACACACATTGGGTTTGCTTGTGTGTATTTTTGTAGTTCAGGGCAACAAACGTCTAATACATATTTTCAAAAGCGTGAATAAAACTAAAACTTAACAAGATACCGGCCAAGTGCGAGTCAGACTCGCGCACCGAGTGTTCCATAGAAATCTGTAGGCATATTATACGATGTAACAAAAAATTTATGTGTTCGCAATTTTTTCATCTATCTGTGCTATAAGACGTTGCTTCGTGCAAATTCAAAGATTCCGAGTTCATGGCAAGTACGCTGCAGGTTTTGATTTCCTTGCCAGTGTCGATAATTTGCTACCTTAACGGCTTTATCTTTTGATTGCATTGGCTTGGAACTTTGATTTTTTCACAGCTCCAAGGTACTGTAGATCTGAGTATTTGATACCTCCATGTGTTTCTGAGAAAAGGGGTTTTGACAGACACTAGGCCGTCACGGTGTGAGTCACCATACTGCAATGTTTGCATTGCCTGCATTCGCAATGAGTATGGTGACCACCACTCTTGGATTCTGCTTGTGCTTTCCATCAGGCAGAGTAGTCATATTGAAAGGGACATACATAAAAAAATATATTATAAAAAGTGATCCCATAAGGGTTCCCTTTTTTCCTTTTGAGCTACGGAACCCTTAAAACTTAATAAGTATCATATTATTTACTGAATCGTATAGCCCCTGCTATTAGCCTTAGTTTTTTAGGCAACAGATAAAGAGCAATGAAAAAAAACAGATGTAACGCAACACGCACATTGGGACTATATTTGGCAGTTTGGTACGTCCGAATTTTTTTTTTTGTACTACGACCATCTAAAGCCTAAACCTCAAATGAATCAATGGACAACATAACATTTTACAAGAAAAGTCTTGTAATGCATGCCGCATTATAAGACTTTTCTTGTAAAATGTTAAAAAATTCAAAATTAAGTAGTTGGTGAAAAATAATACATCTTAAAAATTGATATTTAAGAATACGCCGCAATATCCTTGCACAATTACAAAGTACATTGTTAATACAGAAAGTTACAATGTGTGCCCACGATTGGGTTGCACATAACGTACTACTGCCACGGATATTTGCGAAGTAACAAAAGTACACTTCATGTGTCACATTGACAGGATCCGTCTAATTATGATGCATGGTGCACGCATGGTAGTTCCTGCTTTAGTAATGTTGCCAAATATGGTACGAAAACTAAACAATACGCTCGCTATCCTTGCTAAAAATAGTACGAATAAATTATAATAATATATGCGGCAGTGTTTGATGGGCTTGATTTGTATTTATTGAGAAAGTTATAGTTCTTTTATGGAATAGCGGGCAAACGAGAAGACCTATCGCCTGATGGTTAGCGATTACCGCCGCCAATGGACACCCGCAACACCAGAGGCGTCACAAGTGAGATGACGGCCTTTGGAGAATGGTGAGGGCGCTGGGGGCAGAGGTTAGGGTATGGGCCTCCGTTATCCTGGGTCCGGATGGCGTAAGAAAGCGGTTCCCCGATCTCTCCCGTCTCAGGCGCAGAGTGGCACGCCGTGTGGTTTTAGTTGGTTCGATTCCGACACACCGCCCCGCCGCAAACCCCGGTGGGGTGGAGGACTGAGAGGGTTTCCACACGTAAAAAAAAACGGCCTCCGTTATCCTCACTCACTCGGTGAAACACATCGCAGGCGCAGTTTCACACCGGTTTTCTGTGAGGCTGTGGTATCACTTCGGTCGAGCAGGCCCATTATGCCGAAGCGTGGCTCTTCATTTGCTTGTATATTACAATTGAACCTTGGTATTTTCACAAAACCCTAAAACAGCCAGAGAATCTTTCTTATCCCCAAAACTAAATTAATAATTGGTCAAAAAACATGTTATCATAGATTTCCCTGCGGTTTTTGAAGTTAACCAAAAAATAGAAAATAATGAGTTAAATAATAAAAAAACAGTTTTTTCCAGTGTAAGGAACAGATTTGACGTAATTAAAGTGAATACAAGTGAACATTTGTACGATTTTTTATAAAAAAAACCTTTCAAAACTGTGCGGTTAGAAAAAAGCGTAACCTACCTACTATAAGAATATACTATTTCATATGATTTCCAATGCTTTTCTATTGTTTTAGGCAACAATCAATCAATCAATCTTCACGATATAATATAATACATAGGTCATTAGGTTGTACAAGCAAAATTTATATTAATTTTAGTAGGTATAACATATGTCACACAGATGATCATTACAAAATCAGTGAGATGTAAAATTAAATCGTGTAATTTCCCATAAACTACAAAATTACATGCAATTCTCTACTCTACTTCGAATGCCTTAGAAATTACATTAGCAAAGTGGCCAATAAAAATGAGAAAAACAGCCAATCATAGTAATTATTACAACAATTTTTATTATTAATCTTTATTTCTAAAATAGCAACACAAATGCACCCACAATTTCCGGTATTTTTTTTCGCTCTTGCAAAGGCATATGGCAAACATAATTCTGCCGAAACTTGAATCATAATTTTGAATTCAAAAAGCTTTGTTCGACATAATCGGCTTAAAGGCTTGCGTTAAATGAAACGTTGTATGAATTTACATTTTAAAATTAGTGGAATTGTAAATCATTTTGTTGGAGTTTAAAACAAAGCAGTGGTCGGCAAAATTTTAATAAGAAAATAAGATTTTTAAATCGAAAATATTTAATACGATTACACAAAATTAAATCTATACCTACAAACAAATAAAATTGAAGCATCTGTTTGTAAATGTGTATTTGTGTTTCAAATGAACAGCTTTTCACTAAATGCGTATGATATTTCGGAAAGAAATATTTCGGACATTAATACACAACCCCATTTAGACCCAAACTAAACCGAGCTTTTATTATGGGCACTAGGCAATTGATCTGAATGCTCTAATACATTTTTTTTGTAAATATATACTTATTATACATAGAAAACACGCTAACTCGGAAACAAACAAAAAATATTTGCAGATCATACAAACATTTGTCCGATCCAGGATTCGAATCCGAGACCTCATGGACAGCAGTCGCGTACGCTACCACTGCGCCGCAGAGGCAGTCAATATCAATACGGTACTTACACCAATTATTCAATTTTTCAGATATTTTTGGCTTTCTGTCTGCATATTCGTCTTATCTCTGAAGCGACTGGACAGATTTTGAGAGGACTTTACCTAGCAGATAGCTTCTATCTATCTATCTATCTATGACATAAGGGGTAAATTGTTTAGTTTCTGAGACTAGCTATTTGTTATCTTTTTATAGTTGAGGGTAAAGAACGCAGCTTAAGCGATTAGATCGTTGTGGTTATTATAAAATTGTCATAGTATACTTCAATCTTTTTTGTGTCTGTGATTGATGTCATTGGTCTGTCAGCAATGTTTTATTTGCATATTTACTTTTCTGGACCACAAAGAAGCATTGTCACTATGCTTGTTCACGTTTCTATTAAAGTTTTTGTGTATTTTACGTTATTTATTCAGAACGTTAACCCTCTCCCGAGAGGAGATCCGAGCCCAGCTATGAGATACTATGGGTTGTTGATGATGATGCTGATGATGATTCAGAACGTATTGCACATGTTGTATAAAGGTGGATTAAATGCCACGAGGCATTCTCTCCCAGTCGACCTTCAGGTGTTATAGAAATATGATCCGGAAGGTGCTAAAAAACTTAGTTTTGTAAAATAGGGATAAGCCGTTGTTCTTTGTGCATAAATGGAAAGAGCGTCATAAAAATCACAAATTTCAACAAAGAACTTCAAAAACTGGACTAAATTGAAACACACGAAAAGGAATAGGCTTCAAATAAAAAATAATCATCAAAATCGGTTCACGCAGTCGAAAGTTATGAGGTATAAACAATAAAAAAATCAATAAAAAGTCCAATTGATAACCTCCTCCTTTTTTGAAGTAATACAGGATATGTGCAAATTAAATACTATTCAGAAACTACTAAATATTTTAGGTTTTCCATGTCACGGGGGACTTCACAACAATATACATGAAAAGCTGAAAGAACACCCAGACTCAGAACAATATTTTGTAATACAAACAAAGTTTAGTCCCGTTTGGAGATCGAACCCACAGTTCTCAGCGCAGTAGGAAGCGGCACGTGTTGACCGCATAAAACACTACACATGATAAGGTAGATGACACCTTATTCTAATTATACTTTTCATAGTGTATATAGTGAGTTATAGTAGTTGAAATATACTAATTTATTGTGAATATAGTATAGATACTTTTTATCATACGTCAAAACGGTAACTTTGTATGAAAAATATACTAAATATAAACTTCTGACGTCACTGCTTTAGACAACTCATTTGAGCAATATATTTCTATATAACCCATCTTAGATAGTTACGCACACAAAGTTGGTTTGTTATTCATTTATTGCCCTTAGTTGTAAAATCTCTGTAAAAACTCATAAGTTATATTATCCGATTTATTATCTTACTTCAAAAAAGTAGTACTTAATTGATCGGTTTTTTCTTCATCAAATTTTGATATAGTTTCATTATTTTACAACAACGGCGGCAAAATCAAATTTGATTGAATATTATTATATATATATATATATTTTTTTAAAAATCATATTCATCATTCGTTTTATAATAACAATAGTATAAATTCTAGTAATAAATCATGCACGCTCCGGTGAGATGTAAGGAATTCGCGAAGCAGTGTAGAGGGCAACCATTGCTTCCATTGTGCTTGGAAGGCAGATGTTGGAATCAATTCACCGGTTCATTGTAGCCAGTGCTGGCTCGCGTACGAAAGGGTAGTATGGATTTGATGTAGAATAATGAAATATTAATCAGGCGTTTGTATTTTATTTATTAATAGTATTATTTTCATTTTAAGTTAAGTATTTTATTATATGGATGTGTGTTGTTATAAAAGTCGATGCTATAAGAGGTGGCCTTAGCCATTGTGAGACCCCGGGCGGGTATTCCATTGCGAAACCCCGATGGCTAGTATATCGGGAAGCCCTTGCCTTTATGCAATTCGTTTTAACCCTGTAACTGAACAAATATATCACTGTAACACATAGGAACCTAAAAAGCAGAAGATAATGTGTAACATATTCTCCAAGCTTGTATTTAAAGTTTTATAGTAGTTTTATAAATGTATAAGAATTACTCGGGTGCAAATTAAGTACAAAATTTTCTTTTATTAAATACAAAACAGCGTATTGCTACATAAGTTCACATAAAATTTTAGTATTAGGCTTTCCATTAACTAAGTAATGTCTGAGTGGAGCTTATTTCTAAGAATGTTTATTTAGGTACTTATTTGCTTTTTTTAAGAGGGTATTTCTTATCAAATGGTATGTTCCCAAATATTTACAAACGTGAGTATTAAGCATATGCGATAAAAATCAATATTTTTGACAGTAGAATTATATATACTTTTTTGCATGATGTAAGAAAATAATGCTAATTTTAATTCGTTTTTACCTTTACCTTTGACTTTTGTACGCGAGTTTTTTAAATTTATATTTTTTAACTTTTATATTTCCTTTAATTCAATTACAATCGTGATCATCTATGTTTATTAGGTTGGACGTTTATTCTGATTACGATTTACGGGTATGTCACTACTAAGCTGTCGTATTATAAAAAAGGCAACAGGTGGTGGCATAATGGCCAATATATGCCATCATTCGCGCCATTTCTAACCTTAAATCTCCTGACAGATCATCTACTTATTAATTTTTAAAACTATTGGAGCTTTGAGATGTGGCCAGTTTGAAAATGATGGTTTCAAAAAAATTGTTGATGAAGAAATTCTAGGTCTCTTTAAGACTCACATATCTAAACCTCTCTGATATCATCCTGCCAGAAATAATGATATAATATATTTTAAATAACGAAATCTTTGACTGCCTTGTTGGCGCAGTAGTAGGGTACGCGACTGCTGTGCTTGAGGTTTCGAGATCGATTCCCTGGTCGGACCAAGTGCTTGTATGATCTGCAAATATTTGTTTCTTAGGTGGGTGTTTTCTAAGTATAATATGTACCTATGTATTTACACAAAAAGTATATACCTATGTATTAATATTAGTTGTCTAGTACCCATAACACAAGCTCACTCTGCTTAATTCAGGACTAGATTACATTGCGTGTTAGATGTCCGAAAATATTTATTTCTATCCTAGTGTTTTCTTTCTTCTCTAGTTTCGTATTTTGTTTTAAAATTGAATACTTTAATAACACTTAGTTAGTTAAGATATTGCAAAGTCAAGCAATCCTAGTCAGGTCAATCTACGAATGGGTGACCAATCTTAATACATTGAAACTGCTCATTGCTTTGAAAAGTACATTAAGTTGTAAGTCATTTCTGTTTATTTTGTTCAAATATCAAAAACTGTATAGTTAATTTTAGACTCCAAGGAGTCTAAAATTAACTATACAGTTTTTGATATATAATCAAGATTTAATCAAGATATAATCAAGATAATCAAGATTTGTATGTTTTTTTTCCTTAGTATGACATAAAAATTTACGAGACCTGCAAGAACATTCAAGATTGTATACTACTTCAAGAGGATGTCTATATTCTCTCTGAATACTTTATTGTTAATAAGTTATGCCTTAGTCTGCCAAAATGTCACTTCAGTACTTCAATACTTTAATCAGTTTTCCTTCTTCCTTCTTCACTTTGCTATCTTTGTATTTTTTTTTTAACACACTAATCTCTTACATTCATATGTCATTGGCAGAATTGTCGACATCGGCACAGATTGCCATATCAAAAAAAAAAAAACTACAATTATTTTTCCATACACATTATATAACAGAAATCTTAGTAAAAACGATTGCATTCGAGACTACTGTGTGTACTACTTGATTCTAAATTACACTTAGATATTCATATCGATTACTGTAAAGCCTTTCGGATGTATGGTTTCGTCACGTGCTCAGGTAAAGATTTCAAAAGGCTTGATACTATACAAAGTACTACCTAGTCGTTCTTAGTTAGAAAGCTGTATTTATTTGAAGCCTCGTTTATACAAAATAAAAATGGATTGAATGGAAAAAAATCCTTTTTGCTACATGTTACAAGTTTTTTCATCCTAGGATTCCTTATGCAATTCTTCTATAACATTTTAAGCACTTGATCTTGGAGCGGAGATGGACTTTATTGATGTATTGATTCTGTACGTCATATGCCACAATAAGTATAATTATACGGAATTATCAAATAAGCTATGTTATGTGGTACCCAGAACTGTCATTCGTACCTCGATTGCTCTGTACGGAAAAGTGTAGAACTAAATACAAGAAATGCCGGAAAGTATGCACCTCTTCGTCGATTATTGATAACGTACAACTTATATTTCATGAATTTGGACATTCGGAGTAAAGTAAAAAAATATCTAGTGAACCTATTTCTGGTCATTAAAGGCCTTTGCTATGTATTTCTAAACAAAAAGGTTAAAAAATAATATTTCCACCCTTTTCATTTTGTATGACGCACGTCCGTTACCTTTCTTTTTATTTATGTCCCTGTCAGCCCTGCCTAAGTGACTACTCTGCCTGATGGTAAGCATAAGCAGAATCCAAGAGTGGTGGTCACCATACTCATTGTGACGGCAGACAATGCAACAATACAGCCTCAGAAAAAACCAGTGTAAAACAACGTAAGCGTTCAATTAATCAGTGAGGATACCGGAGGCCCATTCGCTTCCCCCATCCCTCAAAGGCCGGCAACGCACCTGTAACGCCGCCACTCTGTTTGCAGGTGTCCATGAGCAGCGCTGTTTGCTTACTATCAGGCGACACATCTGCTCGTAAGCCCTGGTTGGCATACGAACACCTTTGGCAATCATTACGGATAGAGGATTGTTATAAATTTCGACAATCTTTCTACAGATTTCCAAAATGGCCGGATTTGTACTTGGTTTCTGGTCGTTGTGGAGGGTTATTGGTCATTTAGCTTAATGAAATTCAGTAAAATTCGGTTTCATTAAAGTTCATTCGTATGGGTAGACTTACAGATGGTAACCTATTTAGAAACTTTTGAGTAAGACCGTAGAGATGTTGGTTGAAGGTCCTTATGATGTCTTCCGTCGGCCATGAAAACTTGGAATTGGAGGAAGGAAGGTAAAGAGGAATTAATATGTTTTAGCTTTGTCTTAAATTATCATGTTAGAAAGAGACAAAAAGTAGCTTCAGGGTTCAGGCCAATGTTTGTTGTCAAGAAAACAAGATTTTAATAGAAAATATTGACTTTAATAAAATGCACAATGAGTTATAATAGCACAATATATTATGGGTATTCACACATATAAAAACAACTATTTGATAAGATTTTTTGGAACACATTTAGTTGATACAACCAAGTATCGTAAAGATTCCTATTCCCATTTTATAATACATATTTACTTTTGTGAACTTTATTATTATTATTCGACATGAATAACTCTAAACGTGAAATATTTACATATCAGACGTAGAACGTTGTATATAGATTTATAAAATACGATGCATTAGGTTGCAGCAAATTGGAATGACAATATTTTAGACATGAGAACGCCACTTAAGATTCCACGTTCTTATTTGTTCCTACGGCCACGCATTTCAAATTGTGCTGAATATTTTTACACTTCAACTTGATTCAAACGGAAACAGAACTTGAAACCTCAGCATGGCAAGCCTGTATCACACACAATCATAGAATACCACAAGGATATCTCCCTGAAGTTTATTTCAATAGGCATGATGATAGTAACAAAGAACCACCAAAATTATATATTTATCTGATGAAATGGGGCATGTTTAGAGCGAGATTAATAGTTAATTAACAAAAATAAAACTACAAATAACAACAATCCGCCATGTTAAGTTGAACACCAATCAGCGCGAGTTACGTCATGTATGTGTAAAGGTAACTTTGTTCGGATATAATCGACGACCAATCGCGTCTTCGACGGATATCATAACACCATCACAAACAGACGCCATGACACCATCGAGCGTTATGGCATGAATTATAAACTTAAAATTTAAATCGCAATTTTTTCAGACTAAAATTTTATTTTTCGAAAGAATATATCAGTTTTGGACAATAGGAGCTATTTCCGAACATCATATTCATTGCACCGACAACTACTTCTGTCTCTCCTATACATTTCGATCCATCCTAAGGTTGCCTGGAAGAGATTGCTTTTGGCAATAAGGCCGCCCTATGTACGCTCTGTCTCACATTTTATGTACTCTCTTCTAACTGTAATATTATAGTGTGCAAATAAAGAGTTTTCTATCAATCTATCTATCAATCATAAAACAGTTTTTTCAGAATAACCATCATGCCTTTTGTACTCACATCATGACAATATACCTATCTATTTTAATCTGTTATCGATTAAACTCTGTAGAATTAAACTACCTACTGTATTATTTTGATAAACATTGCTTTTCCATACATTTGTATATAACAAATTTTTAACATTAAATATCACAAAATAATAATTAGACACAGTATTATATTAAACGGCGCCTATCTGCAATATTGGCAACGCTAGCTGGAATGCGTTCTGTATGTAGGTCGAGCTGTTGCCTGCCTGAAAATGAAGAAAAACGTTAATACAATACGATATGCCAAATGCCATGCCAAACTTCTTTCATCCTCAAATACTTTTAGAAAGAAACCTGCTGCGATAACCGACAAACACGCGGACGGAGCCGCGCGCCAAAGCTAGTTTTAATATGTGACGCTTTTTTGGAGGAGAACTGCAAAGGTTTAAAAAAGAAATATAAATGAGTTATGGTCGAATTTTTACCATTAAATTGCTATATATTAAAAAGCTATATTAAACAACTCCACAATACCAGAGTAAACGTATCCATCAACTTTAGCCTATCGCAGTCCACGGTTATACATAGGCCATTCCTATTGCTAGGCACTTTGATCATTGAATAACATGTTAATTTCTAGTAAGTATAACAAAAATCTAATATTTAACTGCCTCGATGGCGCAGTGGTAGCGTACGCGTCTGCTGTCCATGAGGTCTCGGGTTCGAATCCTGGGTCGGACCAAATGTCTGTATGATCTATAAATATTTGTTTCGGAGTTTGGATGTTTTCTTTGTATAATATGTATGTATTTACAAAAAAAAGTATTTATGTATTCATATCAGTTGTCTAGTAGCCATAATACAAGCTCTGCTTAGTTTGGGACTAGATGGCGTTGTGTATTAGGTGTCCAAAACTTCTTAGCGTTGCAGTTCTCAATTGAAATACAAGTCCAAAGGAGACTATGAGCAGTTGTTAATTATCCATAAATATCATTGTTTTTACAACTTTAACGCGTGTCATTTCATCATCAACAGTCCATAATGTCCCACTGCTGGGCTCGGGTCTTCTCTCAAGAGGAAAAGAGGCTGTATGTCTTTTATAACGAGAGAAAATATGTATCTGCTTGGTTTTCATCTAGATGTAGTTATGCGTTAGATGTCCAAAAAGAAAACATAATATATCTATATCGTAATTGGGCATTCCATCTTTCCTACAAAAAATTTACATTTCTATCGTTTTAATGCTTAAAAAAGAATGATTTGACGTCAAATATATTTTCTTTTATATTTAAGGTGCCATGACTCTGCCCTGCCTGATGGAAAGCATGACAGAATCCAAGAGTGGTGGTCACCATCCTTAATGCAAAAAAAAAAATAATGCAGTATGGTGACCCACACTATTGCAGCCTGGTGAGATGCTTTTTCACGGCCCGCTTAAAGAACCCGGGATCACAGTGGGAAGGAAACAGGTGCGCTAAAAATGAAAAATATTATTATTACCTCTAAAAATATATTAGTGATATAGTTGTTGATTTGCTCCACGTCATCGGCTGGTAGTGAGTTCAACTTCTCCGTAAATAGTGTCGCAAGTTCACTGATATGTTTTGTTAGCACCACCGTCATTCTGTAACAGAAAAAGAAAATCTTATTCAATAACTGCACGTTGAGTTCTACTTCGCCAAGTGTTGTGGGTTCAAATCCTACATGGGACAGCTCTTTTTGTGATCCACAAATTGTAATTCTAAGTCTAGGTGTTGTTTGTGCCCGTCCATATATGATTGTAAGGATCCTTACGATACAGGATTTATAACAAGTGCGGGAGTTGTTAAAAAAAATCATTATGAAAGATTACCAGGAAAAACTATAGAGACGTATATATCATTTCTACAGCTTAACAAGTACACTTATGGTAAGTTTTTTTTGGATATATTTAGTGTGGTAAAGAGAAATAATATCTCCAAATATAATTCAGGATTGTGGTTGATTGATTTACTATTTAGTTTTATATTGATAGTCTTTGTGTGGAAAGTCGAACTAAACTAGCATTGAAAATTGGGGGTTGGTTAATGTTGAGATTTAAAATTGCAGATATTTTGAAAAAAAGTGGGCTTGTTTCATAGTTCGAAGACTACAGAGAAAGCTACTAAGGTATTGGCTGATGTTGGCATTATATTTAAATCGCATCAATAATGAAAGTTGGTTTAGTTACTGAAAAGAATTTCTTCAAATCTACCTAAACACAGACTGAAGTTATTTTAGTAATTGTTAGCGCTTAAAGTAGTGGGATATTAACTCCACTGCGAAATATAAGCCTTCTTTAAGGTTTTAAACTACTAAACATCTGGTCAGCGTGGTGTTGCTGTAGTTTGTTTTAGTTTTCCTTCTCCTGACATTGAATTATTCACCGATCTAGTGATAAAAGTAAACTTACTGAGTAAGGGCATCAGCTTCATCAGCAGTAGACCTCCTGGTTTTCACCAGTAACATCTCCGCAGCCTTGTGGTACTGTTCAACTGACAATGCAGTTGCTTGGGCGAGACCTGACACCGCTCGCTTGTATATTCCTTTCACGGTCGCTTCGGAGTCAGATGTTACGTAGTCTAAAACTTCTTTATATTGTCTGTGGAGCGAAATAAAGTACTGTTTAACATTGAAGTCAAAATTCTTGCGATTACGATTAGAGACCTTAAGGTAAAGAAATTTCTGCAAGAATGTGGAGAGAAAGGGGGGAGATTAAAATGTAATAGGATCACAGTGTCTATTTCCTCAGGTTTCGCTTTTATATTGTTGTCTAATTTAATCTGCTTGACAATCTACGGATGGAGCAATATTACGCCCATAACGCAATGAATTATGAAATTTTCGATAAACTGTCCCGCTTTTATGCATTAAATTCAAATATGGCAGACGATGTTAAGTAGTAAAAATATATAT